>MJUU01074463.1:7628-46051 GCA_002080025.1 Modiolus philippinarum
ATATCAAAGATGTGCATGCTACTTGGATTTTGATTTTTGATATTTTTTTTCAGAAAACTACACATTGTTGAACTTTGTCATTTTTATGCATTATATTGCATATAGGGTACATTATTTGTTCGGATAAATCCTCCTACAGTTTTTAAGATATTTTACTGTAAGAGATGTGCAAACTACTTGGATTTCAATGTTTGATAATTTTTAGACAATGCAGGATTATCGGATATGTGGGGGCGTGGGGTATGTGAGCTTGCTCACTAAGGTTCTTTAATTTTTCAATTTTTAATGAAAGACAATATAAATGATTAGGATATTAAGTACAATAATTAGTACTTTTTGTTGTTCTGTTCTCTTCTCCTCTGTATATTCCTTCACTTTCTGGAAAACCTCACATGAATATGAAAATATTTCTGATGTAATCAATGTAATAATAGCACTGATACACTGAATCACACTGAGATGATTAAAAATGCTTCAAAAAGGGGGTGAAACTGTTTTCTTCTAAATAATGTTTGGGGTCGGTTTGGTAACATCTGTATTTTTTTTTCATCACTCAGTCTTGTTGTGATTAAATTTTACAGTTGACACCAGAATTTATAAATTATACATATTAAGGATGTTTTAAGGTCAGGTTTTTGAAATTCGTAAAAGTCATTCGGATTTCTCGGATTTCATCCATTATTGCTATGTAATATATTTTGCCCCATTACACCCAATTTTCTAGTCATCAAAGACTTCAGTTCCTCATGTAAGGTCAGTATAAGCAAGATTTTATTAGATTGTAGATTTTTCTTACATGTGAAAGAAATCATTGATGTGGCCATGTTATACTAGGCGAAATGTCCAAGAAAGCCTTTTCCCAACATTTTTAAAATGTGACATTTCTTGAAAACAAGATCCATAATCTATCAATATTTTTAGCTAACTTCATTCCTTAACCAATGCTCTTTCCATTTATGGTATCAATCTAATATCGTGGATTTATTTAATTTCACCTTACTACATCCTTAATTTGTCAGGACATTAACTATTGTTCATGCTAAATGTTTCTTCTGAACTGCTACTCGGGTTCTACAAAATCTCTCCCTTCTATATTGGTTAACTTTCGATCTTAACTGTCTACGATGCTTTCATTGGTCTTAATCTCAATTGCGAAATAGAAACATTGTACCGGTCTGGCTTATCATGGTGATGACTGTAAAACTTCTGTAATGACAATTTCAACAGTGACTGAACAAACACTTGATGTATGTTTTTGACAGTAATTTCGCTTTTATGACAAAATTGCTATCAAACTTCAGACATGGCAAGAGCGAATGACTTGTGAATTGAAGACGTCATATGCCAGAGATGTATGAATATTACTGCACAAAAACGGGAAATTCACTATTGTTGAGCGAAATCATCACGCTCGTCGGAAAGATTTGTTTTCAGACGTCTGGCAGAGTTTTCAATGTAGAGGTATAGGTCCAAGTATGATGCTGATGATAGTGTATCATTGGTCTCTTAAATTTCAAGTTCATTTGGGTATATAAAATGAAGGATATTCTGCAATTTAAGCTGGTTTAATGAAAGAACACCATCTATATAATGAAAGCTGAACTAGCTTATTGTCTTTTTTCTGAACTAGCCCTTTATGACAGTAAACAGCCTTTCTTCCTATAGAAAGGTCTTGGGTAGTTTGAGTACTATCACGGGTGAATATTTTATGGAATCTTTCATCCGAATATGACATCCGGGTACTTCATGGTCCCATTGCCTATAATCCTTGGCTTCACTACCAGCGGGAAATCTAGTGGTAAAATTTTGTCTCCCCTCTAGAAAAACTCTTCTATCTTTATAACTTTTTCTAAACAAAATAAGAGCATGGCGACGAAAGTAAACAATCGACAAAATCTGAAGATTGAAAAAGAAATAGACGAATACAAAATTTAGTGAAAACGTCAATCAATTCCCACACCTTTACAATGTAGGAAAAAAGTGATTAAACTTTCCGACAAGAAGGGGTAATACGGGAATTTCTTATATAATTCACTTGTTGATAAAAATATCAAATGGACACATTCGGATAAAATAAATTACTACCGGGCATTAAAATGCATACACTTTGACAAAATTGCATGTACAAGTGAGTTCTTTTAACATACTTCATTTATATACCAATTTAGTGACGATTTCTGCATAAGCAACGATGCCATCCAAAAACCTTTCGATGTCGCTGCGCAAAATTATTTTGTACTGAAACAACACCATTTACCTTTTATACCCACGATATCAATTGTAATCATCACAAGATGTCATTGGTTCAATTTGCAAGTCTATATATCGATCAGGAAAAGAGGTATGTCTTCATTTAAAGGGCATTTAAACCACGTGCCTAAGTGAGTTGAAATCGATTTTGTAAACAAAAACAGAAAGTTACAATTTGAAATATGGTCATTTCATTTAATTTATTGTATCTGAACCTCAGTAAGTACCCTGCCGAACATTTGCATCTGAAAAGATAATTATTTAAAGAAAATGCATTTTTTTCTGGCCAATGTCAAGGTATAAGAAACACTATACGATCCACAAGTTTGTATAAAGGCAAATTATCAAAAATATCAATTTTCTTCTAAAATATGCAAAGTAGCTGTTTGTCATTTGTCTATATCAAAGTCGGTCACATGAATATGAAAAAGTAGAACATTCCATATTATAAGTAAATTTTAACCCACAAGACAACACACCTACACAATGCAATCGATTTTTTTTTATCTGATCACATTCTTTTGTTTAATTACCACTGGATATCGGACTACTTTGTACTAATACAAATTCGAAACCTAACGAAACGAAACAGAAACGAAACGAAACAGAAGGAAAACAATGCAATCGACTTTTTTATCTTTTCTAAACGAGAGCTCACATTCTTGTGTTTAATTACCACTGGATATCGGATTACTTCGTACTGATACAAATACGAAACCTAGCGAAACGAAACCTAACGAAACGAAACAGAAACGAAACGAAACGGAACGAAACGAAACGGAATGAAACGAAACGAAACAGAAGGAAAACAATTATTGTATGAAAAACTAGAATTAGACGAAGAATAAAAGCACCAACAGAAGATGAAGTAGGTAAATTACCGCAGATTTGATACTGATGCATTACGTCCGTCATAATGCGACCACGATAACCGATGTGAGGACGGAAAAGGAAGTACAAGGAGGTTTCTATTCAACACAATTAACTTCTTATTCATATCTGATTAAATATATTTTTTGAGTTAGTTTTAGTATGAAAAGATGGAGTAAATACACGTTTGAGCTACATCCAACCCGAGAACACTATCCCTCTTGCAACATAAGTACAACTTGAATTCTGGCATGCTGAATCTGTTTATAACGGACTGTGTTACCATTCAGTACAGTAGCCGCTTCATTTACAGCTCTACTAACGCCCAAATCAAGAGAATTAATAAAAGTAATAAATTTACCAGAAGGTGATCATGATCGCAGGAGTCTCGACTGAAAAAGGGGGCTTTTCTGTTAATGTGTTTTGGGCATTGCCATCTGGTTTGTAAATGTTTAGGTGAAATAAATCCGTGGTTAACTGTTTTTGGACCATTCGATGTTTTCTGTTTTGTTAAATTGTTAAGTACGAAACAAGTTATAAGACACCGTGGGATACACAAATGACCCGAGAAAGAATTTGAATCACAATTGGATCCACCGGCCATGAGTCCGAAACTCCCTATTTATAAATGTTCATGTGAATAAGACAGTTATCTGACTTGTAGTTGTAGCAGCAGATTATGCAATCCTGAAGGGTCTTTTAAGTTCCATGGATCGTCATCGAAGACACTGTCCAAATAATTCAAGGCGCATTGCGATTTGCATTGCGATTTGCATTTAAGCATTACGATATACTGGTAATGTTTGTTAAGATTTTCATGATACAACATTTTAGGACCTCAAAGGGCAATCCTGCAAAATGCGATTGCAAAGCAGGTTTAGAGCGACATCTCAGTACCAATATTTTTTCTCTCCAGTTCTGAAATATTAACCACAGCGGGAAGTTAAGTTGAACCGTTTTTTTCCAAGCATATACAGTACGTGCAGTAGGCGAATCAAAGTCGCACGCATTTCGGATATCCTTGGATGGTCCAAAATGTAGTAACTTCAATTTGAATCAGACACAAGATTATAGGAACTGGACAAATGCCAATCCTGCAAAATGCGAATGCAAAGCAGGTTTTGTGCGAAATTTCAGTAACAATAACCCTCTATGTCTCTTCTGAAATATTAACAATCTTTTGGAAGCTGAACGTTATACTATGTTGAACAGTATTTCCAACGATATGCAGTAGGCGGATCCACGATATCCTAGGCTGATCCAAAATGTAGTTATTTCAATTTCAATCTCAAACAAGATTACAGGAACTGAACTTGAGAGTATAAATTCAAATCCGCGACAGAAACAAATCTAATATAATAAAGAGAAGGGATGGGAGGATTCAAACAAATCAACTAATGGCAAACATTTTATCAATTTACACTTGACTCTATATTGTATAGCTTCGGGAGTGAATAACGAAAAACTTAAAACTTTTAAACTTTTCACGATTAAAGGGCAATAACTCTTACATAGGTTTCTCAATTTGTTTCAAAATTGTAGGGCAGGAAGATCCTCTCATGGCAAATATTTTATCGATTTACACTTGACCTCTTTCTTGTATAGCTTTGAAAATGAATGACGAAACCCGTAAACATTTTAGAATTTTCGTGATTAAAGGGCAATAACCATTACATATGTTTCGGAATTTCTTTCAAAATTAAAGGGTATGTAGATTTTGTCAAGGCATAAATCACAAAAACCGTACAAATTTTAGAATTTTCGTGATAAAAGGACAATAACTCTTACTTGGATTTCTATTTTTTTTTTCAAAATTGAAGGGTGGGTAGATTTTTACATGGCAAACATCTTATCAATTTACACTTCAGTCATTCCACGAAAAAACATAGTCTTCAAAATTAGGGTCGGTAGGTAGGCATTTTTTTCCAAAACTATTTACATAGACATACAGAGAGTAACTTCTGGACTTTAACAGTGCTTCTCTAAAAATTGCCAAAAAAAAAAAAAAACTTTAGGGTAGGCATTTTTAGCCGCAAAAATCTAGGGTCGGTCGGGTTACGGAGTTTGACTATTATCTTTTATAGTGTCGGAGATAGATAACGAAACCGTACAGATTTTTGAATTTTTATGATAATAGGGCAATAACTCTTACACGGATTACTGAATTTCTTTCATGATTAAAGGGTACGTAGATTTTGTCATGGCAAACATTTTATTATTTTGCACTTGACAGTTTCCTACATAAATGACGAAAACCGTACATAATCAAAAATGTTCTTGATTAAAGGGCAACCATTCTAACATAGATTTTTGCATTGCTTTCAGAATTGAAGGGTAGGTAGATTTTGTCATGGCAAACATTTGATCAATTCACACTTGACGTTTATCTTTTACAGTTGTCGAAAACCGTACAAATTTAAAAATTTTCGTGATTAAAGGGCAATAACTCTTACACAGGTTTCGGAATTTTATGTCAAAAGTGAAGAGTATGTAGATCTTTTCATGGCAAACATTTGATCAATTTACACTTGACCTCTTTCTTGTATAGCTTCCGGAATAAATGACGACAAACGTAAAAAATGTAAAACTTTTTGTGATTACAGGACAATAACTCTTACATGGATTTCGGCATCTCTTTCAAAATTGAAGGGTAGGTAGATCTTGTCCGGCCAAATATTTTATCATTTTAGACTTTCATCTTTTATAGTTTCCGACATTAAAGACGAAAACCGTACAAATTTTAAATTTTCGTGATTATAGGACAATAACTCTGACATGGGTTTCTGAATTTCCTTCAAAATTGAAGGCTGGGTAGATTGTGTCATGACAAACATTTTATCAATTAACACTTGACCTTTATCCTTTACAGTTTCGGAGATAAATGACAAAACCGTACAAATTTAAACAAAAATCGTGGTAAAAGGACAATAACTCTTACATAAGTTTCGGAATTTCTTTAAACATTTTAATGTTGGTAGATCTTGTCATGGTAAATATTTGATCAATTAACACTTGTCCTCTATCCTTTATAGTTTCGAATTTCAAAATGAACTACGAAAAATGCAAAAATTAAATACAATTGTCGTGTTTACAGAGCAATAACTCTAACATTGATTTCGGAATTTCGCCCAAAATTTAAGGGTAGATAGATCTTGTCACATACACCTGACCTCTATCTTGTAAATTTTCGAATTAAAATACTAGAATTGACGAAAAATGTGCAAAATCGGTTAACAAGACAATGATTTCTACATGGGTTTATGGATTTTCTTCAAAATGGCAGGGTGGGTAGAAAAGGTGATTCTGGATAATTTTGCCGTATGTCAGATTTTTTATATCTGTAACGGTTTTCGAGTTATTGGGCGAAAGCTGCAATTTACCCTTATGTTTTATTTTAAGCAACAGCGGCCATGTTGGCTGGCGGACGAGAAAAGCCCACATCAGTTTAAAAAGCCATACCCTGTGGATGATTCAGCCAAAGTTTGGATTCATTTGGCCCAGTGCTTTTAGAGAAGGAGATTTTTTGAATTGTTGACATTCAAAGATCAAATGAAACTACTATTCATATTGGAATTTAACTTGGTCACAATTGTGGTTTGTTGACCCACTTTGAAATGTTTCCAGTAAGTCCTCCATAAGATACAAGATGGTCGTCACTTGAGAACATAGTTAAACATAGGAACTGATGATAAATGCATTCAAAGATCTTCTCGAATGAAACAGCCTGAACAATTTTTAAAAAATTAAGTCACAATAGTCCTCGGGGTTTTCCCTTTAAAATTTATAATGTTTATGTTGATACCTCATACAAGATGTCCACCAGCAGGGAGCATATTAAAACAACGAACCCTATAGGAAATGCTTCCAAAGATCATCTCCTCTGAGACATTAGGTAATACTATATGGAAGTCCATTATCATACTAGAAGTTAAGACCCTTTAACGATGACTGTCTTTGCCAGCCATTGACCAGGTGAGCTACGGGCTCTTGAGGGCCTCTGATTTTTACTATAGGTTTAGAAGTTAAACTACGTGATTCGATGACGGTCCCATTGAAAAGGATTGAGGCAATTCGGACATCAAATATTTCTAAACAAAAAGATAGGAAAATATTTGTTGTGAAATTTCGATATGCCGAAGAACCAAACAATTAGCTTTATGTCCATTAATGAAAGCCATCATAGAAAAGTAGCAGTGAATTTCTTTGCAATTTCAGAAAAAAAACATGTTTCTCTCTGTCTGTCTGTAAAGAGAAATATTCCATAAACCAACGTCGATCTCAATGTAATTATCACGCAATATGGAGTAATACGTAGTAAATTAGTTACTCACAAAATAAGATTCTTTTCAGAAACCGAAATTGATTACAAATACGGAAAAAAGCATTAACAGATGCATTTCTCATTCTGACATAAAGACTTTCATTATGAAGCGTCGCTCTAACGATTTTCAAAATATATTCTAAGAAAATTTAAAAGTATTTGGTTCCCCTGAAGATAGATTATTTTATTATTAAATTATTTTTGTCTGGAATTGGTTCAAACTTTTTGCGTTTGCTCTTATGATAGGTTTTATGATACCATATAGTCAAACACCCACAATTCGCTAAACTGTCCACCACTTTGACATTTTTCTTTATCTTGGGTAAAAAGCCTTTACACCCAGCCCTTTAATTTCATTACTTTTGTCTTTTCTTTTTAATTTTCATATCTTCAAACAAAATATTTCTGATTTGATATTTACTCTTAAATTATGACTACACACTAGCAATTTATTGTGCACAAATGTATTTATTTAACCGGTCGAATGTACAACTTGTTTCATTTTCTTGTTCATGTAACAAGTAGAAAGTCGGACTTACCATTTTTATTACTAGGTGGCAAAGTTGTCATACAGATAAGAGACAACTCCATAAGTATTATTAAGATTCTACTTAAATTTTTCTTCGTGTAATTTCAAATTAACATAATAGTTAAAAATTTAATCTGTGATATTGAAAAAAAAATCTAGCCAGGTCCTTTAATTTCTGTTTCCGTTACATAGATGATGTTTTATCTTTAAACAATCCTCTATTTGGGGGTCATCTACATCTCATCTACCCAAGTGAACTGGACATTTAAGAAATAACTGATACAACAACATCAGCATCATACCTGGACCTTTACCTTTATATCGACAAATCGGGTCAGTTGAAATCCAAACTACATGACAAACGGTATGATTTTGACTTTCTAATTGTGAACTTCCAATTTTTGAATAGTAATATACCCACATCTTCAGCATACAGAGTCTACATTTCACAGCTTATTCGCTACTGTCGTGCATGTAATGTGTATGTCGATTTCGTCAACAAAGCAAAATTACTATCTCAAAAGCTACTTAGCCAGGGTTATGTTCAATCACTGTTCTTATTATCACTCAAAAAGTTTAATGGTCGTCATCATGAATTGACTGATCGTTACAATGTGTGTATCTCACAAATGAAGATAAACATATTTCAATAGACCCCGAGATATTACTAGATTGACACTTACCAAATTGGCATTACGCTGGATTTTTCCCTCGCAGTGTGGCGGGTGTAGCATGTGAAGCAGGTCATGCTTACCCTTCCGGATCAACTGATGACATACCTGTTTTTGATGGGGTTCACACTGCTAGTGTCTTATTTTCGTGGTGTTTGTTTTGTGTAATGTTTGTTTCGTCTTTGTCATTGACGTTCTATGTCTGTATGCAATCCTTATATTGCCATGCATTCTGGATATACGATTTTTGGCCCTTGTTTCGGTATTCATTTTGAAATTTATTGAAAACCAGTATTGCTTTTTACTCATTATTCCAATTCATAAATCTGAAAATAAAACATCGAATAAATAAAAAAAAAACAACAAACAAAAGAAAGAAAAATACAACAAAGCAAACAACAAAACGAAAATACCTAAAAAAATAAAGAAAACAATAAAAAAAGGAACATTACAAACCAAAAAAAACAAACAAAAAACAAAAACAAAAACAAACAAAAAAAGCAAAACACAAAAAAAACAAAACAAAACAAAAAATTAAACAGCAAGAAAAAAAACAAAAACAAAAACAAAAAAACAAAAAAA
This sequence comes from Modiolus philippinarum, assembly GCA_002080025.1. NCBI lineage: Eukaryota > Metazoa > Mollusca > Bivalvia > Mytilida > Modiolidae > Modiolus > Modiolus philippinarum. The sequence goes on from MJUU01074463.1 coordinate 16,852, forward strand.
AGGAAAAAAATACAAAACCAAACCAAACAAAATAATAAGAACATAATACAAAATTGAATTAAGAAAAAAAAAAACAAAAACAAAACAAATTTAATAGAAAATAAAAGAACGACAGAAAAGAAGGACAAGAAAATCGTATTCACAAACACAAAAACAGTAAAATACATAAAAAAGTGTCTAGACTTAAGTTTTAGCTAACTTGTGCTCCTGAACCTTGTAAAAATAAATCAAATAATTGATGAAAAAATACATTTGTTTATTACTTACGAGGGTACGAGTCTCAGCAAATTTGTAATAAAAATAAAAACTGTTATTTTTTTGGCAAAGCTTCTCTGTGAAAACACCATAAGCGTGAAATTTGGAAATTGATATAAAATTTTTGCTAAATAAGACATCAAAATTTTATGGGAAAACGGTTCTTTTAGATTTTTCTTTTATTTTCTATTTAGCTGCTTATATATGTTGTGTACTAGTTGTGATTTTGTATACAAGTTTTTAGTACAAGTTATAAATTGTTAGGAAATATTTATACAAGTTGTACAAATAGTGTCCTGACATCCTGACATCCTGACATCCACACTGTTACTATATTTTACTAAGAAAAAAGTTTTGAGTGACATAATTTGAAAAAAGACATTTGTGCTAAGAATTTTAAATCCAACACCAAGTAATAAAAGTACAATAGGCTTCAATGTGTTTACTTTACCAAAACTTCTTTAGCAATGTTTGTATTATGCCAAAATGCACTTATTTTTAAGCAAAAATTATTCAGGTTCTTTGACTAAGTTCTGATCATGTTTACTTAAATATTCTGTTAACTTGTTTGAAACGTAGAATTAATTTTTCAGAATTATTGATGAAAGAAGGAACTTGCTGAATTTGTAAAATATTTTTTACATGTCATAACTTGTACAAACTTACAACTTATACACAACATGTGATATGTATGACAATATTATTAAAAGTTGATAAATTGTCTCTTTAATGCGTTTTAAGTGACTTATGACCAAGGGAATATGATCTATGTGCAAAAATATTTAACTCTGTTTAATGGATGAACTTAAATTATATAGCATTCTTCTGAACGCTAAGGCTCATACTCCCTTATACTGAATATTTATTCCAGTCGAAAGTATTTTCGTTCATGAAAATTGCCAATTTACACAAGTTATGTGTGTACAAACATCAAATAAATATTTGACATGTAATCAAACTTAAATTTTAGTTCGAGCTATATCAATATATTAATATCAAACCCAAGTGAATACAAAGACTTGTGTATTTATGAAAACAAAGTATGTAAACAAAATCATACAAAATAAAACTTATTATGGCTTCAAATGAAACAAAGCACCTCATTTGAGAACTGAATATATTCTTTAATTATCGTTTTTTTATTATTTTGAATGTTTAAAAAAAAAGTCTTCTACACTTTGTTTCTTATAACTTTGTAAATTCATCTAAATATAAATAATATAAAGAAAGTTAAATTGCTTCTATCATTTTTGTTTATATTCGAACATTTTTTATTTTGTTTGTTGGCATGGGGTTTCATGCCACTTTCAAGAATATTTAGCTATATTATTGCGATCAGTCTCAGTGATAAAGGAAGCTAGAGAACTCGGAGGGAATCCCGACCTTTGGCACATTTTGTGAATTAACCTGAACATTAACACATTTTCCCAAATATATTTAAAATCTGGATCACATGAATTTCATCATCAATGTAACCTTTTTATGATTCATTTTTTAGAAAATAGAAACGATTTATAAAATAGATTTACATCTAAATATCCTCAACTTAATAGGTCACGTGAGTATTTTAAAAACAAAAGTGGAAGAACAATTCAAATCCTGGAAAATATCTCTTCTTCACAGAAAAGTAGCCAATGGTGTCATAAATTATTAGCATAAAAGCATGACCGAAAACGCTGCAGTAAAAATGAGACAGAGACCACAATTTATATTATGAAGCGAATAATTGAAACCTACACTTATATCCTCTGTATTAATAAATTCACAAAATGTCAAGTCAAACTTAAAACAATAGAAAAACAGTTGTTCTGCTTATTCATGATCTTGTAGTAGCTTTTCATCTTAAGAGGTATCTTCTTTAGCAACACACTGAGCTCCTTTCACTGCTTGACTCTCGGCATTACATTGAGCTCCTTTCACTGCTTGACTCTCGGCATTACATTGAGCTCCTTTCACTGCTTGACTCTCGGCATTACATTGAGCTTTCATTGCTTGACCTTCGGCATTACATTGAGCTCCTTTCATTGCTTGACTTTCGGCTTTACATTCAGCTCCTTCCACTGCTCGACTCTCGGCATTACATTGACCTCCTTTCACTGCTTGACTCCTGGCATAGCCCTGACCTCCTTTTACTGTTTGACTTATGTTATGTTTGTTTTCTTTATCAATTAGGGTAGAATCTAAAAAAAAGATTATGAACAGTTGAAAAGAAAAAAAAAGAAATTTTTACCCTATCCAATGAAACAAAACAAAAACTAGTAAACAATATCTCCCATCAAGGCTTTCTTATTCCCAGACATTTATGAGCCCAACTGCTCGGGCATATTGAAATGCTATACTTATTTCCTTACCAACACTCATGACACTAAATGACACTCATCTGCATTATATAATTTAAAGATATAAAAAGACCTTCATTTGCAAGGAAAAAGTAACTGTCAAATATAATCCCCTTTGTGCATTCCTGTAAATTAAGAAAATCATTAAACAGGAGAAAGACTTCTTAAAATGCATAATACAAAATTACAGTCTCACTGTACATTCAACAAAATAAGATATTACAAGTGTATTTCTTATTGAGAGGATAGGTCATTTTCATAATGACTTTATTACTACAAAATCAGGCGGTCTATATATTTTTTTATTTTACGTAAGGATAAATGAACACGAGACCATAACATACATGTTTACTCCAACTGCAATTATTTTAATGAGCTGTATGGCCATTTCGGAAATTAATTCCTCATCAGCAGCACTAGAAACCAAACAAAGAAAATCCATAATGTCAAAAAAATTTTAAAATGCATAAAACCAAACGAACTCCGAATAATCAGTAATATCAAATATAGCTAAGGACAAAACTACGATGGAGGGAGTTAATCCTTCGATTTTAGAATTTACATAAATTTAGATATATCATGATTATCAATGAAGTAGTGAAATTGACTTCTATTACAAAATTACAATCTTTCGCTACCCGAAATAACTCGCCAATAAAATTTCATTCGTGGAAAAATGAAAAAAAGATAGTATTCTGTGCAGTGCTCTAAAAATGTCTTTTTTGTTTTTGGAATATCATATTGCCTTGAAATTTGTTTATTTATGTCAAAATTTTGAATTGCCAATTCATCAAAGGGGACAATCTAAAACACGACCCTTACTTTGTATACTTTATTATTTTGTATTGGAACTTTTTCAGTAACTTTGAAATTGCATGCATGTCTTCATTAAGTTATTCATCATAGCTTTTAATATTTCAAAACGTAATCAACTTGTCATCCAATCAACTAATCACATCTATTTAAGTGGAATGGATTTGCTCCGCTACTCTTGGCAAACGGAAATGTACAAACTACAATATTACAGCATAATGATACTTTTTGCGAGTACCATACTACTTGTTGCAAATATTTATACAATAAAAGTGAGCAAACATAATGCATTCCCTCGGGTCGAGCATTATACCCTCTAATCTTGGGATATATTTTGGCATATAACATGGAAAACCCATTATTATTGTTATTATTACTCTTAATGTTTTTGTTACAAATTTTGAAGCTAACTTCATGTAATGCAATTAGTGTAGAATATGGAAATACATGTATTTCAACCTAATCAGAAAAGACTGTGACACACACAGAACAGATGCTGGCCATGTGATTTTAGTTTGTTGTAGACGACTGCAAAAGGATAAATTATCTTCATTATTCAATCTTTGTATTTAGTTTATATTGATAACAAAATTATTGTAAAAAGTGCTCAGATGACCAAGAATGAAATTATTGTCAATGGAGAATAAAGTTCCCCTCTTGTAAAAAGTGCTCAGATAACCAAGAATGAAATTATTGTCAATCGAGAAGAAAGAAAGCTCCTCCATTGTAAAAAGTGCTCAAATGACCAAGAATGAAATTATTGTCAATCAAGCAGAATGCTCCTCCCATTAATCATCAAGTGATTTCTTAGCACCAACCCAATGCATATTAACGTGTTATATGCCGACACATAATATTCGTACGCTTTAAATATGTCTAAAAGGTAGAATTGCAATTCTAATGAAACTTTCTTACACGAAGAGTTATAATCAGTGTTTTATTGCTTTGAAATATGCGGTACTCTATTTATTTGCATATATTCAATTCTTATACTGTTCGATTCAGCAATACATTGAAAAAGATTAAATTGCCTTTTTATATACATATAATGAAAAAAGTATAATCTATTTAGGTTCTTATACGAGACCATATTAAAGATAAGGGATATCTTCCACGATATAAGAAATTCCGTCTTTTCCCGAGTGAAACGAGGGTAAAAGACTGAGGTAGAATTTCTAAAAGAGTGGCAGATATCATATTCTCTAATTTCTAGCAAATTTAACCAACGCCTGACCGGTGTGATAAAAAATATTTCTCGTCTATAGCGAGAGAACAACTCGCATGAAATCTATTCGGAAAATCTATTCAGTCTTTTACATTATGTCATTAGAGAAACATTTTCTACAACTTAAACGCGTTAATTATGAAATTTCTCACATCTTGTTAAATAATGTTCAAATCTTTAAAAACTCGGCAAGCCTCGTTTTCAAACATTTGTAAAATTTGTTTGACTCGATGTGAGAAATGTTATAATCAACTTCGTTCTCGTTGTAGAAACTATATATCTTAAATTTTAGTCGAATATAAGAACATTTATTTTTTCCGTACAATACATCAGTTAACCTGACGGAAAGTAAATCTTGCCATTTCTTGTGGAGTTCTCACTTAAGGCCATGGGCTTTATTGTGGTGATAATTGTGACGTCGAAATAATTCCAACGTTGGTTGGACAATTATCCATGTAAGACACAACCCCGTCTTCTATGGACTGTCTTACACGGAAAACATCTATTTTCGGAAGAATAATGTTTCTTTAGTTCATAGCTTTCAATGTAAATGAATCCCCGACTCCCCTTTTATAACTGTTTTTCACTTTCAGGTCATTTGATAAAAAAATTGACGTCATAGTCTAGCTTGCGAAGCTTGCTACTGTCCAATAGACGTATTTTTAGCAATTATTTATTTTTTGTTCTCGAAAATCACAAATTTAATTCTATGGTTGTCTACTTTTGTGTGTCCTTAATGATTTCATTTCTTTGAATTTCGGCATAGCGTTCAATGTTGTCGTAAATGAACATCTCCAGAATTGATTTTATAAAATCGTAAAATGCTTAAATGACAGCTGTAAATTGTTTGAAATACAAAGTGCTAATTTCATGTATGACGTTAATATTGAAATATCACAAATAGACTAGAAGACCTGTCGTTCTATGGAAGAATACCACTGAGTTATTCTTGTATTCTTGAAACTCAACATGTACAATAAAGAAATGCATTTGACCAAATAGCATATTTAAGTAGATAAAGTCAAAATATTGTTGACTATGTTAAATAAGTATATTTTCGTAAAACACAATCTGACAGTCCCACCCAAAAACAAAAGCCAAAAATAGTTATATCAGAAAGGTTAAAATCATTTATTACAATATGCAAAAATGTATACAAAATAGAGACTACATTTTAGAGATATAAAATGAAAAGTTGTAAACACTCATATTTTCATATTTAAACAAATGAAAAAGACCAAAACAATGATAATGAATGGACTAGATCAGTAATAGTCTTGGACGTTTGAAAACAAAGACCTTTTTGAGAAACTTCAAAACAAATGATGAAAATTCACATAAGTTACAAACGTCAAATATATTATTGTTCTAAGAATAACAAACGCTAGAACATTAACATTTTTTTTACATTAACAATTATGTTTTTTTTTTAACTTAGATATGGCATGGTGAATGACAGAATTTTCTGGAATGCTTTATGGTTATTGAATATTTAGATAATATAACAAGGTCCTTTCATAATTAGAAAAATTAAAAAAATAAAAATAAATGAAATAGAATTTTCTGGAATGCTTTATGGTTATTGAATATTTACAGAAAAATAACAAGGTCCTTTCATTATTCGAAAAAAATTAAAAATAAAAATGAATAAAATAGAATTACTGGAATGCTTTATGTTTATTGAACATTTACAGAAAAATAACAAGGTCCTTTCATTATTAGAAAAATTAAAAAATAAAAATGAATAAAATAGAATTTTCTGGAATGCTTTATGGTTATTGAATATTTACAGAAAAATAACAAGAAAAATAACAAGGTCCTTTCATTATTAGAAAAATAAAAAAAAAATAAAATAGAATTTTCTGGAATGCTTTATGGTTATTGAATATCTACAGAAAAATAACAAGGTCCTTTCATTATTCGAAAAAATAAAAGAAATAATAAAATAAAATAATAAATAATAATAACCATTTTATTCAGCTGTATCGGTTATAATGTACTCCTATGTATTTGGTTAACTATTCTAGAACACTCATACTTGTATATATGATTTTGTCGTTTACTAAAATACATGAATTATTTTACAAGTACTCTCCATTAACTGACAATAACATGACATATAATTATGTAAGGAAAAGATACAGAAAATTATACATGTTAAACAATTCCCCATGTTAGAGATGTATGCTCTTTAATTTTATTAGATATGGTGTACTTGTACATGAGATAATAACTCCTGTGAACACTTTGTTAAATTACAATTATTCAATTTTTTTTCATAAATTCTAAAACCTAAGTATTAACTCCTTCCATCGTAGTTTTGTCCTTAGCTTTATTTGATATTACTGATTATTTGGTTTCGTTTGGTTTTATGCATTTAAACATATTTTGAAAGTATGGATTTCCTATGTTTGGGTTCTAGTGCTGCTGAAGAGAAAATAATTTCCGAAATGGCTATACAATCCATTAAAATATTGCAGTTGGAGTTAACATATGTATTTACTCCATATCCTTTCTTAAGAAAATGATTTTAGAATATTTACAATATGTAATTACCTATAACAGTACGTTAACACAATACTCACACATCATCGTCCAGCTTGATCTTCCGGAGCGAGTCGATCGTCTGCTGTCATTTCGTCTGAAGCTTGATGTTTTCCCTCGTACACAACAGTATGCTACAATGACTAAAGCAAATAAAAGAAGAACCCCTGAGAAAGCACTGACTGTCAATAATTCGGGTTCCGACAGGGTAAACATGTCGTTAGTTTATGTAAACGTCTATACTTCAAATGAAAGCGACAAAAGTGTCTTAAACTTTATCAGTATGTGTTAAATTTCTTTGAATCATATAAGGTGTTAATAAATTGACACAAGTCGAACTCCTGAATGACACGTATTTAAGCAACACATTCCCGAATCTGTCCTTAAATTCGGTCATGTGATAAATCTCAGAAAAAGACAGAACAAACTAACTGACACTGGTATATATCCTGTATCATAAATTACCATGAAAATAATCTAAACATTGTTTGCTTTGCAATTTTTTTTCAGAACAATTTTTATAGTTCCCTCTCCGGAACTCAAACCTTCCCTTTGCCATTTATGGCAACACAGCATGCACTTTTTAGTGTTGTGGATTCTAGAGGTCTTCTGTATAAATAACGTTGATTCTAGAAGACTGTGCACTAGTGGTGTGCATATAAGCCTTTAGTGCTGATGATGTGCATTTTAAAAGTCTCCTGTACTAGTGGTGTTTAGTCTAGATTGGTGAGGAATCTTATGACCTTTTGTACTAGTAATGTGGATTTCAGAAGCCTTTTTCTGTACTACTGGTGTTGAATATGGAATGTGTAAGCCTCCTGTACACGTGTCGTGGGGTCTAGAAGTGGTAATGATTTTTGAAGCATTATCTACTATAAACTAGAGATTCTAGAGGCCTTCTTTACTAGTGGCGTGGAATCTCAAAGTCTTTTGTATTTGTGTAGTGGAATTTTAAAGTCTTCTATACTAGTGGTGTGGATTTTTGAAACCTTCTCTACAACTAATGAGGATTCTGGAGGTCGTTTGTACTAGTGGTGTGAGTTTTAGTAACATTTTGCAGTAGTGCTGAGGGTTGTAGATGCCTTCTGTACAATAAAAGCTTGTTTATTCTGAAAGCCTTCTGTACTAGCAGCTTGTAGTCTAGAGGCATTTGTTACTAGTGGTGGAGAGTCGAAAGGCATTCTGTACTAGTGTTATAATTTTAAAATCCGTCTGAACTAGTGGTGCGAATTCTAGAAGCCTTCTGTACTATTGGTGCTGATTATTCAAGCCCTTTGTACTAGTGAAGTAGAATACAAAAAAAATACCGCAGTTGCATAAAAAAAAACAGTAAATTTCGTTATGCTGTACACGTGTTTCAAGGAGTAACCTCTCATCAGCAGCATTAAAATCAAATAATTGGAAAGCCATAATCCAAAAGTTGTAATAGAAGAATTACTCATTACCTAATAAATCGAAATAGGAAGCCAAATCAAGTACCAAGGACATCTAACGAGTGCCATACACGGAATGAAGCCTCGATATTTAGAAGCTAGGTCTTCTGTCCTGGTGGTGTCGATTTAAGAAGCTCTCTGGACTAGTGTGGATTTCAGAAGCCTTCTGTACTAGTGTGGATCGAAGCCTTTTTTATAGTGGCGTGTGGTTACTAGAATGTGGTACCTGATTTTCTAAAAATCGAAACAGATGGGAAATAGTTGTTAGCGTTACCAAAATCGAGTTCTACAACTGCTATGGTAATAAGGAGACTTACATTAATATTAAGTGAAGTGGATCAAATATTATATCTTAATGCATGTATGTTTGTAACGATGATTTTTTTTTGTTAGCGTCAAATTTTCTAAATCGAAGATTTACTGTCGTGACCAATAGCATACCACACTTTCTATCATTCTAAAATCGATTTTAAAAACGTTCTTTTTCGGATATTACTGATTATTCGCATTTCGTTTGGTTTTATGCATTTTAAACAATTTTTGAATATGGATTTCCCTTGTTTGGGTTCTAGTGCTGCTGATGAAAAATTAATTTCCAAAAATAGCCATACAGCTCATTAAAATTATTGCAGTTGGAGTTAACATATGTGTTATGGTTTCATGTTCATTTACTCCATATCCTTTCGTAAAATATTGTATTAGAAAAGTGATAGTCAAACTGTATTTTAGAATTTTAAGGGTAAATCTCAAAATGTTACTGTCGCAAATATCTGCATCGCGTGACACCTCTATTTGTGACAATAAAAGCTACGATTTATCCCCCAAGATCCTGAAATACATAATGGTTATCTCTTAATATATGAAAAAAATAACACAACAAATAACTTATTCAAGAAAGTCAAGAAATCTCCTACAGTAACAAAAATAACAAACTGCAGTTTGAAACACCATGAAGTAGAACGGTAATAAATTATGTTTCGAATAAAAATACTTTCTGCCTTTACGCCTGGTACAAATATAAAAAAAGGAAATTGCATATTTATTTATTTCTGAAGCAAAGTCTTCATTCCATTGAAAATGATTTTCTGTCTGTCAAGCACTACTCAATGAGACAAAAGGCAATTGTATACAAAAACAACAAATATACAATATGTAAAAAAAAATTAATACAATACACCAGAATCTTTAGTGTGAGATATACCAATAAATCAAGTTCAAAACCAAATAGAATATAAACATATTAAATACACATGATATGATAATTGTACAGAAAAAAAAAGATTATAAATTTAAGTGACAGAAATCTCTTAATATCAGATTTGGGTCTATCTACTTGAAAATTTTCACATTTAAAAAATAAATTATGCTGATGGTGTTGTTTTAAATTTGTTTTAGTATTAGATCATTTTCTGAATCAAAATTTGAAATTCTAAACATCAAAAGTCTTTAAAAATTTTTCTGCAACAATATTTTAGATCTCTTATTTTGCACCAGAAGAACAAAAATTTTGTAATACTTAACATCAAAAGTCTTTAAAAACATTTTCCCACAAATATATTTTAGATCTCTTAAAAAAAAATAGATAATTTTACTGGTTTTATCACAATAACAGATCAAAATATCTATATCAGTGTTAATTAAATATTTCAAAAAATAAAATAAAGAAGCAGACATATATTGTGTACTTTGATACACATTGTATATTTTTGTCATCTTTTTACAAAGGATCTGTCGGTTATTGGTATAGAAGCAATCAATGAATCAGTCACAACATCACCGCATAATATACTTTTGTCAATAAAAATATCATTTCACTACTTGGAAAAATGAATTGCATTACCTGTCTTTCAATAGCTATATGCCTCCTTATTTTACTGAAGTCTTAAATCCTTCGAGGGAAACTTATGTAATTCTCTTTTTTTTATTCACTATTTGATTACTTTATAATAATGTGGTTTTTTGTGTGTTCAGGTGGTGAGTTTTTCCTTTGGCTTTCCTTCTCATGGAGATTTTTTTCATTAGACTTTTTTAAAGTAACTAAATTTTCCGAAACACAAGTAAACCTAAATTTTACACCTTTTTGAATCAATTATGACGAAAATTTCAGAATTTTAGTTATCAAAGGCTATTGACGATACAAATTTGATAGTATTAGATTTCAGATGCAGGAAAGTTTGCAATGGGTGTAGCATTGATATGTTTTTGTGGTGAAAACGTTTCCCTCACTAATACTTTAAATTAAGTTCCACTATGAAATGAACACATGTTCGATTTTTTTCATATATTTTCAATTCTTCCTTTTTTGCTGAATTACGTCTCTTTTAAATAGATTTCATCTTTTTCAACTAGTTTTTTTTTTCATTTTTAAGTGAAAGAGAGGTTTTTTTTGAGAAAATGAAATTCAGAATTCCAAAAAGTTTCACTTTTTTTCAGAATTTTGACTTCGTGACATAAGCAATTTGTAAAAATTTCAACTTGTTCCAGCAAGTATTTGAAGAGATATTTGCTGTTGAATCTTAAGGTACATAGAAATACACGTTAGTGGTGCGTTTCTTTTGTTGTTGAATATAGATTTCCAAATGTATTGATTTGATCTGCAACTTTGATGGTTTGATTTGACATCAGATTTGTCACTGCTATCTAATCAACGTTATTTCAATTCTCTGAAAGGTGTATTTTGGAGGGTTTTTTTTGTTTTGAGTCTTTATGTGCTTACTGATGTTGGTTTGTTATTAAAATGGAAACTAAATAAAGATTTCTGTAAAAAATAACTTAATGCCCTAGCTATTAGAAGTAATTGATAATTAATTTTCAATTCTGGGATAAATGAAAAATTTTATTCGAAACCTTTAAATAATTTCATGACAACGAGAAAATATTTCGAATATTCTATCAAGAGGTGCGAAAGTGCGAAAGTGTGAATTGAAATTTCCTAAATGAATTAACTATATTTCAAGACGACCAGCTGTTACTGTCGAGGTGAGAAAAAGTAATAAATAAGACTGAAAATTTCTCTTACGGCATGTTTTAAAAAATACACCTGGATCAAAAAGAATATTAAAGTGGATTATGCATAATTTGTTTCTGGATAATGTGGTGTATGTAGGCACTTTAAGGAACAATTTTTTACTAAGGTCTTCAGAATTTAAATTTGCGGTAATATCAGTATTTGTGGTAAAGCTTTTCATTACCGAAGATGGAACATTCTTTTGAAGACAAAAACAGTAATAAAATGAAATACTTTGTATCCAGTCAATTAAAAATAAAAAAGAAATGTAGATTTCTTACTAGCCAGATTTCAGAGAAATTTATTACAGATACACCTAGGCTGTCTGACTTCACACATTTTTTTCAAGTTTTAATTTTCTTACGACGCAATTATTTCTGTAACCCTCAAGAGATGCTAGTTTTTCTATTTTCATAATTAAGGGAGTATGAGTGTTAGAGAATTTATAATTAGAGTGAAAACTATTGTCTTTTGTTTTGTAAAGCTTTCCTCATAGAACCACATAAGCAAAAAAAACTGAAAATCCATGGAAGAATTTTCGAGATATAAGACGTCAAAATTTTGGCGGGAAACAGAACTCTCTAGAGTTTCCTTCAATTTGCATTAGATGTTAATGTCTTAAAATATATGAAAATATAATTAGAAGTTTATATAATTTAATACATTGTCTATTTTGTGCATTTTAAAGTGACCTATGACCAAGAAAATATATGATCCACGTGAAAATTTTTTTTAACCCTGTTTAAATGGATAATACATAAGGATATCGAATGCGTCTGAAATCTGACACTCATACTTCTTTAATAAATCATAAAAATGCAACCGGTAGAAAACACATTAAGCAACACCACTAGGGAAATATTTTTGGTTTTTACTTTTAGCATTATTAAACTGAATGAATTGAGTTAAAAATCTGTTTGTGATTGCAGTATATTGAATTTAAACCTGCTTGTAAGGAACAAGCTCTTGTGTACGAATGATTGATTATGTTACGGCTTAACTTATCTCACAAGTTCTAAGATACAATACTCACATATCAGTCCAGTTTGAATTCCTCAGCGAGTCGATCGTCTACTACCATTTTGCCTAATGATTGATGTGTTCTCCGAACACAATAACATGCTACAAAAATTAAAGCGATTAAAAACAGAATTCCTGTAAAGGCAGTTACTGTCATTAGTTCGGGTTTCTAATAGGTGAACATTTCTGCAGCCTTATATATTAATCTTTACCTTCATGAAAACGACAAACGCCAACCAGTTTTCTTATAACTTAAAAGTGTGTATTGGATTTCTCGGGAAAGCCGGAACAAAGTCCTGCTATCCCGAGTTTCTATCATTGGTTACGTTTGGGTTTTTTTTTGTCTTTTTATTGTTTTCCCATGCCGTTCCCTAGTCAATTGTGGCATGTGATTGTAATTTCCGGTCATTGTAAGTGTTTACTGTTATCTTTGCTATATCAATGTTAGATTTCTTTGAATGATATGAGGTGTTAATAAGTAACGCAAAAGGAAATGCTAATAAACATGTATTGATATAATTTTTCGTGTCTTTTCGAAAAATTTACACTTTCGAAAATAACATAGTATGTGTCAATAATAAGCTTTTATAAACCAATAAGCCACACTTTTATTTATTAAGTTGATAAAAATAATTTTCTTAAACTTGCAGTAATGTACTTGTAATCTGCAACATAAAACTAAAATGTTCTGTATGCATCATGTATAATGCCTAATTGTTTGCACTCCCGAGCAATCTTTTAAGACAGTGATACGTTGTTATCAGTTATTAAAATACAGCTCATTAAAATTGTTGCAGTTGGAGTCAACATATGTGTTATGGTCTCATGTTCATTTACTCCATATCCTTTCGTAAAATATTGTAAATATATAGAAAATACGTAAGTTGCTGATGTCATCCACTGTGTGTTCATAAGATCATGAAAAAAAACTTTGATCGTCTTTTCTGGACTAGACTACGATAACTACCAAATTAAACCATATTGCAGGAACGATGTTTGGAAGGTGAAAGGTCCCTTTAAAAGTCAACATAGTTCAAGCCAATCCTCAAAAAAGTTCAAATAAAAAAGGACAAGTAATTCCTGTTTAATCTGACACATAATAAATCAAATTGAACAGAAACCAAATTATCGTAGATACTCATCAATTTGTACTTCAGTAGGACATGGCCATAGAGACAATTAGAAATAACAAAGTACTGATGTTACTGAAAAATTCAGAGCAAGACCCTACATTTTATCAGTTCGTCTATAAAATTTTTATATACTTGCAAAACGGGTCAAAATTTACTTAAGAAAAATGCATTTCATCCATTGTCTTTAGGAAATTTTGTGAATTCTAGTCCATTGGCGGATCCGGGGGGGGGGGTTGTTCCGGGGGTTGGACCCCCCTTTTTTCTGGGCAATCATGTATTTTTTAATGAATATTCTAGTGTTTTACTAGGAAAAACCCCCAAAAATTTTCGCGTTATTATCTGTAAATCCCCCCCTTCTCAATTTGCCTGCATCCGAGCCTGTAGTCCTAAAATTGTTGGATTTCGTCTGCACTAAAAAGATATTAATTGTTGTAATGCTCACTTTATCAATTTCGGTGTTTTATAACTTATTGTAAATTAATATTTTTCCAAAAGGGATTAACTAAGGACAGAACTCATTAGCTTCAGGAAAATCATTTTACAGTACAACAATAATTGAAACTTAATCTAGAACTAATGTATCAACAATTAATGCCACATATTTTTGATTTTACGTGCATCTACCGAATACATTGCTGCAACCTTGTTGAGAATATGATAATAATTAAAATTCATCGGTTGTTGTTTTAAAACAATGGATCTGGAAAAACTACTTTATAATGATATATTTTTTTGTATTCCTTTTGGTTTTTATTCCACAATATATTAAAGCATGAACTTGGATATATTTGAATAATATTGGGTGTTTCAATAAACCAGGTTATAGAGTCGACAATGCACAAGTTAAGATTATGTTGATCGATTGACATCGTGTTTCATATACATTACCGTGATGGTGGGTAAGAGAGGGTATGGTCCCGGAATCCCGAGGAAATAACTGTTAAATCACGTATTCCCGACAAAATGTCAACGCAAACCCCGGATCCAGTTCAGCATTAATCCCAAATTCCCGTTGAATAAAATGGCTGATTCCGGCGTCCAGTTTAAGGTCGTTACACTCCCCCCCCCCCACACACACACACACACACCGTGCAAGTACTCAAAAAATCGATTACAAACTTGCCTTGAGAAAACAATGTTCAGAGGAAAATAACTCATAACTTTTACCGAGATCAATATGTTTACAAGCCAAAAAATACATATCTAAATGTGACAAATGCACAATTAAGAGTAATTAATCTGTCAAGTCCGATTCCAAGCATGAGACAACACATTGTTGAAACTAGTCTAATGTAAGGAATTCAGACTAAAATTCAGAGACCGTTTAACCAAACTGGTCAACCAACCAGTGATGGCGACAACTGTTGTGAATGCCCATTTTTCGACATTTTCCTAATAACCCGTATTGAGAGGGCGCTTTTGACACATGTATAAAATCTTAAATTTACACAGTTCGATACATTAATTTGTATTCTTATTGATATTTTGCGTTAAGAATATACATGTTTATAATTAGGAATGAATCTTGATATGGTAAAAAAGGCAATATGTTTTATGATAAAATTCATTTTTTAACGTAAAAAATAATTTCCATTCTGCAGTTCTGATATTGTTTTTTGACAAAATTGTTTAATTTGAAAGATGTATTCATTTATTTATGCGCCTATGCGAGGAAATTGGCAAAGAAAGAGAAAGCAGATATCGAGACGTTCTCCGATTGAATCAGGTCCATTAAGAAGTTAATTGTTTGGCCTTAGCAGTAAAGCAAGTAAAAATATGGATCAAAGTTGTCGCTTGCCGGTATAATGACTCACAGAAAGCCATAACGGGGGAAATTGAGATTCGTTTGTCTAGATTCTATTGTTTTAATATCAGTAAGGGTGCGTAAGAACAGATAAACCATTCTTTTCCATCGAAATTTACTGTACGACAAAGACAACGTTTTCTTCGATCGATTTAACAGATGACATTTTTGAATGACATTTCAAATAATTGCAAATCCAGTCTTTGCATCCCTGCTTGCAAGGAATTTTTTAAGTTTTGACAAGTGTTTTTTCTTGAATATTAACAATGTTAATATGATAATTATTGAGAAATTACTTCCACGAAATTTTGAGTTTGTGTTAATAAATAGGAAATACTTAATATATCTCCCAAAGCCAGGGCTAAATTGTACTTTTGCATGTTATAATCTTGAAACAAAAATATGTGTAATGCCTTCCTTAGATTTTACCATTCATTTTATCTTATTAAGATGAATAACATCAGTTTTGTCATGAAGAGTGGCACATCGATCTGTATTTATAAACAGAATACAGTGAATAACTATTTTTTAACATTCAGGAATAACCTATATTTTGTTGATTGCCGGAGATATATAAAATACTGATATCGTCTACAACAATTGGGTAATCATAAATATTGTTATATTATTTATGGATATTAGTATAACCTTTTCGACGATATCTGCGTATCTGAGACATAATTTCGTTTTCTAATTGCAAAATAAAGAAAATCTAAAAGTCCAAAAAATTCCATTTTGTCTCTTTTTTGTATAAATAATGGCCGATATAACGCAAGGCGTGATGTATAGGATATGTTCCGATCCTAACATTGCAAAGTCGAAATATTTAAAATATTGAAAATCCTGAAAATTCCCATTTTTCAAAATAGATTTGGCATAGAAAATAAAAATTTTTGGACTGTAATTATCTACCTTGTGTCATAACTGATAAGTTAGGTGCAAAAAGTACAGCAAACTGCTAAGTGTATTTATCTAAAAGGTATTAAAAACATTTTTCATTTTCATCATTTTTTACAGATGGAGGGCTACATTTTTTATATCCCCAGACCGTACAAAAGGCGTAAACTGCCAATGCATTGTAAAGATTTTGAATTTAGCTGTCATTTGATTCCAAAATTTTGAATATTTCATCCAGTTTTAGAAAATGAAGGAATTAAAAAGTTGGCATTTAAGTGAAAACGAAAATATCAGAATTTTATGTGATGTACTATATCAGTAGCCCTATTCTGTCGTTGCGTGTATGTTATGTTCCTGTTAGCATGTTTTAATTTTAAGAGGGGATATAGGAGGAATGAGTAAAATCGGTCTAGAAGAGAAATTGGGGGATGCATGGAAAGTGATCTCAGTCCATGGCCTATAACAAAATTACCGAACAAAGTTATCAAGATTCAATGTCATTGAAAAAAAACAAACAAAAAAAAAAAACAAACAAAAAAAACCCAAAAAACAAAAAAAAAAACAACAAAAAACCAAATCAGTCAGAAACCAACTGACAATATTGTCGACCGTAATGGTCCTAGCTTGGTACAGGCATTTAACAATCAATTGTGGGTTACAGGTTTTATGGCGTGCCAAACCTCCCGTTCCATTGTGCTCGTGTCCGGCAACTCAACAGCAATTGCTATTGGAAGGTCATAGATAGTTTAAAGAAATGATCATCCCAGTTCTATATAAAAAGAAATCTTCAATAAGAGTTCGAACCGAAACTTCAAATTTTTCCACAATGGACTGACATCTATGAAAAACTTTTAAATGAAACGGAATTTGCAGGCTTTGATTAATAAGGCAGTCACTATGTCTAATGAGAAAGTCTTTTCTGTGCTAAATCTCGCATAACGAATCATCTGTGAAGCATACACTCCGTCAGCAGGTGAAACTGGAATATTGCTGTCCATGTAAGGGTAATTGAAATAGTTCTTTTAATCGTAAGTTTTAGTATTGAGATGTCTATTTTCGTAAAATTCGAGATGTAAGTCACCCCCCCAAAAAAAAATATAGAATTAGTGGTTTCTGTCGTTTTTATCTCTTGTTCTAGCCGAAAATTAAATCCATATAGCAGAAGATGCGTTATTGGTGGGAAGAACATCATGAGTATATCTATAAGTAAGATTGAAGGATCTAGCATCTTTTTCTTATAACCCTTATGAGTCCCCGAAGAAGAAATTCAGTCTCGTAAAAAAAATTCTACGAGTAAAAGAGCATAATTAATTAGAGAATCTTATATCCCATGTATTCTGGATTTATGATTTTTTTTTTTTGTTGTTGCTTCGATATTCAATTGTAAATATAACCGAAAAACAGAAGGCTTTGTAAAGAGTTTTAAAGAATATTTGAAAAATTTGCGAGTTTTTCCTAGTTTTGCGGCAGATATTATATATCATATAAAAAGATGAATAAAAACAATCGGTTTAAAACACGATGAAAAAACTTGGATATTAGCATGGTCAAAGTTAGAAGTACAATCAGAATTTATATATATTAAAATGTATAGATTTCGACAAACAGGAAAACTTTTCGAAACCTAAATATGTCATTTAAACTTATCCAGGATTTTTTAAACTAAAAACTAACCCATTACACTTTTTAAAGTTGAATACACTTTCAAACAACGGAATTGTTAGTATTTTTTTAAATGAACCAAACAAGAAAGCACATAAAATGAATTTGAAGTACAGAAATATTGTGTATACTGAGGAAAGGTTTTAAAGAATGGGGAGTTCAAATAATGGCAGATGTCATTTCTGAAAAAAAAATATAGTCTCTTAAAATCTCTTCTCTAACCGAAAATTTATTAACAGAATAAATGGGGAAAATAATAAACTATAATTCTAGGTGTAGTGATAGTGCGTTATAAAACTTTATTTAGCAAACAATGAAGGGATATGGAGTACATGCACAATTGACAAAGTCTCTACAAAAACATAGTAGAACTAAACAAAGGCACAACGTTTTTATTGTTGTTCTTCATTTCGAAGTCACGATAGTAAGTTCAAAACGACCCCTAGTACCGGTTTGAGCGGAATTCTTCTTTGACCAACGCTGCATCCGTCTCCTTTGTGGTAAGGGTGCGGGATCGGCAACAAACATATATTTTACTTGCATAGGAATTTACAATCACTGTAATCCGTTGCCCGAGAAAAAACACGGATGTCTTTAGCTAGTGGACGATTAAAACATGCAGACAAACATCTGAAGGAAATTACAACATGATTCAAATTGATAATAATAGTAAAAAATGTATTTTTCTGTTCATAGGTAAAACGACCGACCCAAACCAAGCACATGTGAAGTCATCTGAACTCGGTAAAACTAACTATGACGGTATCCATGACGAACTATCACAAATGGCGTGACGCCATGATAGAAAAATATTAAAAGGAACTTGGATTGTGCCACTTCAGTAAGGGTTTTTGAGCATTTTAAATCATATTTTACAGAAGATTGATTGATTGATTGATTGATGTTTTACGCCAACTTCAGCAATATTTCAGCTATTTCGTGGCGAGAACTGTTAAGTATATTAACTAATTAGAATAGTTATATAGTAAAAATATCTATATAAAACCATATAGCTTTATACAAGTAAAAGAGATGTGTAAAATGTTAAAAACATAATTACAGAAATTATGGTTTGACTAACAATATTAGAAATTAGAAACTAGTTTAAAATTGATCCTTTTAAATCTTACTAAATAAATTGATTGCTTTTAAAAATTGAACGATTTTGTCGCCTGCGACATTTGTAAATAGGTCTTTAAGACAATCAGCAGAATAAATTTTACAGAAGAAATAGCTACTTAAATTCGATCAAAATCAAAGATCTGTGTAGTTTTCAATCAGGTAAAAAATTCTTCGTGTTATTCCCTCGTTTCGCTAAACTTCATTCAAGAATGAATAAAGAATTTCATATAAGAAGTTAAGACAATTACAACTAACTCCTCATTACAGTACAGTTACTAAACAATAAATACACAGGGATAAACTAAGTTGGATCGTTGTGCCACTTAAGTGATTTGTTTGCAACACAATGGCAAAAAATGTTAAAATTGCATATACAAAACTGACATAAATCTTGCTAAAAAATCATGCTAAAAACCCGTGAGAGATTTATCTTTCAATTAACTTAAATTAATTTTCCAACATATTCAGATTAAGTTTTCAGCCGGTTGTGAATTTCCTATTATAGAATTATAGAATTGCGTGAGAGTTTCTGTTTTGAACAAGAATTGTTTAATTTTTCAAGATATGAAATAAAGTTTTAGGGTCAACCTTCATTTAAGCGCAAAATCTTACAATTTATTCAAATTTCAGGGTTTTACATAGAAATGGTGAGGAAAAATACTTTATAAAGAGTAACAAAAAATCTGTCGTAGATTTTGAAAAAAAAATCTGTAGTAGATTTTGTTCACACTTTGACTGCTTTCTGAAATTATTACATTTTAAGAATTAGGGGCCACCGTTGAAATATAAGAAAAAAGATTGTGGAACATTAATATAATGTATAGATATAAATCCATTACTAATTATCTCCCTGGCATTGTTCTTTTTTTTAAATCCAGCGCCAGATATACAGCAGATACAATTTAGTTCTCCTTTTTTTATGAAACTTTTTTTTTTCAGTTTTAATTCTCATTGGTTATTTTCTTAGAGAATAACCTAAATGGTAAAGAGAGTGTAATTAGTTCGTGATTGCCTTGGAATCTTTTGGCCACTCAATCTACAGCTCGGTAATTGGTCTGCCATTTTCACGATTTGGGGTATGGGTACAAAATGTAATAAATTACTTCATTTTGTGTAGAACTGCAATACAGGACTAGCCAATTTCTACACATATCGTTATGTCATAATTATAGTCTATGTCGAAGAATTGTGGAATTTACAAAAATCACAAAAAGGGGGATGGGCTTCCTTAATTGCGTTTGGTAATGAAAACATAAATAGAAAACACCAAGTTTCGTTTGATTATTACTAATTGTGTATAACACTCTAAGAAATATGTGGTTTTGTACCATGTATTTGTATCTGTTCAAACTTTCAACCAAAATTTCGTTGTAATTTTGATTGTGCAAAAATACGCGAAAGGGCATTTCCCAATAATGTCATAATATCCATAGTTGTTTTATTCAATGGTTCTATTTATGCACACGATATGTTTCATAGAAGCTCGTATTACACCACAGCCAGGTGAAGTGTGTCAGCATTCTCAAAATTTTAAGTCTATAGTCTATTTCAGTATTGTATCTTAGAGAATTTTGCACCGAGTCTTCTTTCGTTCTTCAAATTCAACAGTTAGTTTAGATTCAGAGCTCCAGATAAGGATTGACCAATTGGGTACTTTCACTCTTCCTTTTGTAATCAATTGGGTCATAAACAATTTCCCAGGTAAATCCATATAGGTTCACCCCTTACAGTTAAAATGAATAGGGTTTTCCACCCCTTAGAGCTGCAGTATATTGGGTTTTATATATAAGATTATACAAATTACATGTATTATTTTTATTCGAAATTGTCATAATCTATCAAAAGGATCAATTCCAAGGGTATAGAGTGTAAACATGCATAATTGAAAAAGGTCAAGCTGTCCATGCATATTAAGTAATAACGTCATTGTAAGATAGCATGCAGTTTCGGCCATGATGATCACATCGCCAACTTTATCCACCTTTGTTTTCTACTTAATTGTTTTGATTGATTGATTAGTGTTTATGTACGGTGAGCAATATTTCAGCTATGTAAGGAAGAGAACAAGCTTACCAATTGAATAAGTCACAAGTAACAGAAGAAAGATGTACAGGAGGAATGGGCAACTGGGGAAACAAGTTTTAACTAATACTGGAAAATAAGGAAATGGGTAGGGGCAGGAAATTTAATCTTTCATATGACCCTTATTTTGTATGCTCTTGTGCGAGAAATGCAGAAGGGATCTTTATACTGCATCGGGTGTGGTTTGTCTCCACACCTTAGGTCTTTTAGGCATTTCATATTACAACCTCTCCAAATTACTGCATATTGAAAGTGGGAGAAATGGGTAGGGCAGGAAATAAAGTCTTCCATCGGACCCTTAGTGAGTCTACTTTCCTAGTGTAATCAAGCTAATGAAGTTTTCTAAATAGGTCTTGACGTATACCATCATATTTATTACAAACGAAGAGGAAATGGTGTGCATCCTCATGAAGAGCACAACAACTACACTCGGGGCTTGGTATTATATTTACTTTTGCTTGGTCGTGACTTAGAAATGAAGCAGAACATCGGAGTTGAGGAAGTATAATATTTAATTTTCTCGGTCCATACGAAAAACATACCGGAGGCTTTAAAGTATTAAGTGATGAAATATGTTTAAGCTCGTTTTTAAATTTTGATAAAGGTTCCAAGTCAAGTAAAGTCAAATCAAGTTTATTCCATTCTCTTACTGTAGATTGGATGAAAGATTCTGTCGTTAAAGATAGTCTACAAAACGGTATTATAAGATCTCTTCCATTTCGTAGTGGATAAGTAGAGGTGCTTTGAATAGATGGAGGAACTAAATTTCTAAAGTAAGGTAATGCATGGCCGTACATCATATTATGAAATAACTGTAGTTTTCTGCTTCTACGTCGTTCAATGAGTGGCTCCCATCCCATTTCTTTATATAATGATTCAGCCGAAGCAAAAAGTGGCAAACCTGTTGCAATTCTTGCCGCTTCTAGCTGTAATTTTTCTAATTTATTTGAATTCAGAACACCACAGTTATCCCAAATCTTGCAGCCATATTCAAATAACGGACATATATTAACTAACTATAATTTTCAAGACTATTTCTTCCTAATTTGAATCTAAGTTTTCTCAAAACATTCAGATCTTTGGATATATTTTTAATTAACATTTCAATATGATCATTCTATATTGCATCTTGGGATAAGATAATCCCAAGGTGTTTATGATTATCCTTAATTGGAATATTTTTTTTGTCAATAATGAATTGCAAATTTGTATCAATATTTACATTTGAAAATATCATAATTTCGGTTTTATCCGGTTTAAACGACATTAACCATTTTGAGGACCATGCCTCTAATTCTTTTAAATCGCTGTCTATAGTTGTTTTTATGTCATATGGATTATGACTAGAATACAGCGAAAATCTCGTTAAAGAAAGAAGTTTGTCTCCAATATCGTTTATATAAATCAAAAATAATAAAGGACCGAGTACTGATTCCTGAGGAACACCAGCATTTATAAGTGAATGAGATGATGCGCAATCTGTACTTACTACAAGCTGTCATTTAAATAGTCTTTAAACCAATTGTGCAGATTTCCTGTGATTCCATACAACTTAAGTTTTAGTAATAAACCCCGATGCCAAACTTTGCCGAATGTTTTAGAGAAATCACATGACATAGCAAATTATTTCTTTATTTTCTAATGAGTTAAAAATTGAGTTATAAAGTTCTAATAATTAATGAATTGTTGAACGTTTAGGAAGGAAACCTGATTGGTATTCATAAATCAAACTATTGTCAACAAGATGATTATAAACATATTTAAAAATAACCCTTTCCATAACCTTGCCTAGACAACTAAGCAAGGAAATGGGTCGGTAATTACTCGGGAGAGATGTATCTCCTTCCTTAAAGATAGGGATGACATTACTTATTTTCCATTTTGGGGGGTACACGCTTTCTTGTAATGATTTATTAAATATCATTGCAAGGGGTTTGGAAATAATATGCGGACAAATTTTAAGCATCTTATGGCTAATTTTGTCCGGCCCAACAGCTTTATTTGGATTCAGTATTTGTAGTATATCGACAATATCATCTTCGGTAATCATTAAATTGTTTAATTCATTTTCAGTCTTTGACTCGAAAGTCGGGAGAGAAACACCGTCGACATTTAAGGATGAAACAGAACAACAATATTTGCTCAACATTTTTCAAAAGCAATTTCTTCAAAATTATTATCATTAATATCATTACGAAGTGGGGGGATGGTATATGATCCCTTATTCGAGTTAATCAACATTTTTATTATCTTCCAAAACGTTTTAGGTTTTGAAGCATTATCTAAAATATAATTGTCTATATTCTTTTCAAAGTCTTCTTTAGCTTTCTTTTTTAAACTATTAACCTTATTTCTTTGTTTTTTTATCTGGTTTTTACATTTTGTTCCGAAATCTATCCCGAATGCGAATTTCTTTCCGTAGTTGATTGTTAAACCATGGTTTGTCACGAGCACGAACTGTTACGTGTTTTGTTGGGATGTCATTTCGAGCTATACCAAAAAAGTATTTTCAAATTTATTACACATGTCATCAACATTATTTACATCTTGAAATACTTCGTCCCAATCAATTTCATTCATTTGAGCACAAAATGTTTCTTGATCCATCAGATCATATAACCACACTTCTTTTTTAAATGAAGCCGTATTCACCTTGGGGCAATCAATAAAAGCAATTGCTGCATTGTGGTCGCTTATATCTCTGGGTACTTCCAAAACATCAGAAAATTTAGTTTTAGAGATTGACTAAGTATCATGGGGTCTAGAAGAGTGTGACTATCTTGAAATATTCTTGTAGGTTTCTTACTGACATTTTCCAAATTAAACAAATTAATTAAATCGTAAAGTTTACTACACAGAAGGTTCGAATTCAGATCACCTACGATCACGAGATTTACATTCGATTGTGAGGCCAACTCGATTGAGTATTGTAGCCTCGTCCAAAAATCGTGATCAGTACCAGGAGGTCGATAAATGCTACAGAGGAGAAACGACATGCCGTGTGCATGTACTTCGGTCCATATTGTCTCATCAACGTTGTTTTCGTACTGCATTTTTCTATTTATTCCTGTTTCGGCTTTGGAATACACTAAGAACAACACCCACCTCCATTAGCCGACCTGTCTTTTCTCAGAAGATTATTTGAAAAGGATTCCAGTAAAATATCATTTCATTAATTTGTGATTCAACTACAAGGATGTCAAATTCATCCATTAAATATTGGAGAAAATCAATTTTATTCCGAATGCTTCGTATATTTAGATTATAAATTGAAACGGATTTATCTAATGAATTTGATTCATGTGACGAATTGAGGGAAGATTCGGGACCTGGATTTTTTTGACATTACCTATAAGCAAAATGATTCCTAAAATAAAGACGTCGAAAAAATATGTTAAGTTGGAATTTAGTAACTTCCGAGGGTTGCCGAAATCATTAGCAGAGAATACTGTAAGTTGCTTTTCACTTAATTCAACTGCTCATTTAAATAAGAACCTATATTATTATAGAAACGAAGAAATTTTTTATGTTTCCTCCCTCGATACCAGAACATACCTATTGCTGCCCTGTATTCTACTATAGAATTACCCATTTGGGATAAAATTTGTCCAGCTGATAGTTAGGCAGCAATAGATAACATGCACGATACATTTGTCCTCGAGTCCATGAAATACACAAGGAGTATACAAGTATGGTAAACAAAAATAGAACACAAACAAATTAAATATGTACAAATAATGAGAACATGAACTTTGTGTGTCATTTACGTATCAGTGGTTCATCATATAGACTGTCGTATACGTGTGCAGGATTGGACAAAACAAGATGGTGGACAATATTTGTCGAAAATGGGTAGGCATGAAGAAATGTTCATTTTCTTTGTGTATTTGATGTTCTTTAAATGAAATACAAGACTCTTGCGACCAAGAAGGTCTTGGACTGTTTATTGTCTGTTAATGACATTGCTAGTATGTACATTTGAATGTTTATTCTTCGATGAAACACTATGGTATCTCTGCAATTTAGTTTGAAGCGGGTGATGGAGTGTATTTTCCTCTTTTCACATATCATATTATATGGAAAGGGACCTAGATTAAATCTTTTATTTCACGCTCTATTCACTCTAATCAGTTTTACTTATCTATGTGTCATATTTACATAAATATCCTACGATAAATATTTGTTTATGTGCAGGATTGGAATTGTTGCTTTTTTACCAAAATTGTGCAGGATTGGACATAAATTTTGGTTCAGGATTGGAATTTAAAGATCGGTCATAATGGTAAAACTCTGTTTCTGGTTCTTTTTATTTGCATTAGTGGAATTTCAATACAAAGTTTTTCTTTTTAAATGTAGCATTGGGTATGCGACTGAGCATGCCCGTCTATGAATAGAAGCGTTAGTACCGAAACAGATTTGTCACAACCTCCATCAGCTGCGCTAGTAATCCTTTAGCTGCATTGTTCTGTCGTTCTAAGGGTACCGAGATCGAATCCCGGTCTTGCGACAGGTGAATTTTGTAATTAAATTCATGCTCTCCGGGTACATGTTTTTATGTTGTCCTTCACGCTTAAGGCTTTGGCCATTTTTGATGCCTCAAGGAAAGGGATGTAGGCATATAAAAATGATGCAATGTGTATTTAGCGTAACTTAGACCTTTGATCATCATGACCGGTTGCATTTGGGCTATATAACCTCGCATAGTATGCCGTGTTGAAAAATCATATCACGAAGCCTCGCCTTAACCTGTTACCTCTTTGAAAGTTAAGTATGATCAATATGTCTGTGAATAACAAAATACCGAAATTAATGTTAATTTATTTTCTTAATTTGCACATTTCGACAACTTATGTCTCATCAGTGCAGATCATACCAAAACACCTGGAAGTCCATTAACCGAAAAATATATTTAAGCAAATACAGAACAATTAACCAAATAGATGTAAATAGAAAAGCCAAAATTCAGCTAAGGACAGAGCTATACATGAGGGAGATATCCTTAGCTTTAAACAAAATTTTGCAAAGAAATTAGATATTGTAAGTTTCAGTACAATCGGTTTTCGGTTCAACACCGAAGTACTGACTACTTGGTTGGTGAATACCCTCGGGGACTAGCAGTCCACCAGCAGAGGCATCGGCCAAATGATGATAAATAACAAAATACCGAAGTTACTGTTAATTTATTTTCTGCATATGCGCATTTCGACAACTTATGTCTCATTAGTGCATATCATACCAAATACACTTAAAAAAAGGTTTTACACAATATCACTTACTAAAGACAGATAGATGTATTCACCACAGATAGATGATGTATTGCTTACTAAAATCCAATCAATTACCTTGAGAGCAACAATTACAATATGTGGTAAGTAACATCATATCTACTTTGTTTCCGGAACACTGGTAAGTGCATGCTTCAGAGATCGACGGTATGCTTTTTAGCAATGTAACGCCTGGCTGAATCCCCACATTTATGATTGTAAGAACCTAGGCATACTGGTACAGTCATAATTATACAAAAGATCATGGGCTTATCGGAGTATGTAATCGAACACTTTAAGGGAAAGATGCAATGGGAAATTCCCGACTTCATATAATTCGATATGATTTATCAAGCAATATCGATATGATTGAAGCAACAATTCCAAAAATGTGTAGGTTGTTTTAAAAGTTTGGGGAGGAGATGGTAGCCAACAGCTCTGTACGGTATTCAATGCTGACTATGAAACATCCGTAATCAGTGAAAAGATAAAAAAAAACACTGTGGAAACCGAAAAGTTTAATCCCGGTAGATTTTTTAATTTGTTTAAAATGTATTCTTGAATTTTTTTGGGGTGCAGCTGGCCTTTGATAACTGGAATTCAAAGTAACTTCTAAACTCATGACATGTAGCCATTATATATCACGAAATAAAAAGAAAATAGTAATGGTGCCTTACCTGATACGTCGCCACGTTTCACAAAACTTCAGGATTGTTGAAAAGAGTATCAGATTGTGCATGCTTCTAGTAGATTTAAAGGCTGACATGCATGCAAAGGGCTAAAATTCAATCGACCAGCTATGGTGACAGAATTTGAAATTGAATCCACGATACAGACCGTTCTTAAAAGTTATGCATGTATGCATTGACCCCAGGTCATAAATTTCAAAACGAGGCTACACTCGGCAATTTTTATCATCAACAACATGGCTACTGTAACATCAGTATCTAAACAGAGATGAATATTGTTGTGTACCACTGTGTAATGGCAATAGAAGAATTCACAAAGAGCTCAGTTTCCATCACATTCCATGTGAAAAGAATGCCACATTGAGAAAACAATGGAAAATTGCAATAAGGAGAGATGAAGGGCCATTCTTAAGGGTAAGGACGTAAGATTTGTTCTTTGTTTACATATTTTCACAATGCGTTTCAGTATATATGAAACGAACAAAAACCACCACATATTATCATCTTCTGAGAAGCAATCATTTTAATAGAAATAAGAAGGGGAATGGGGAATGTGTCAAAGAGACAACGACGTTCTCTTTCAAAGGAATTTATCATAAAACATCTGGTAAACATGATATACATTTAATTACTGTATACAAAATGTATATGCCTCATGCTGATAACAAAACTGTACTATAACTAATTTATATCACTATCAATATAAGTGTTTATAGCAAGTTTTACGGTGTAATTAATCCATCAAATTTCATTATTAATTTATTTTGTTTTAGATTGGAGCAAATACAGTTGTTTGTTCGAGGCATTTTGAAAGAGGAAGATTTTCGTTGGACACCAAATAGAAAATGTTTGAAAAATAATGCAGTTCCATCCATATTCGATTGGAAAATCCAAACATCTTGTAGAAAGCATTCAACAGAAAGACAACCTCTAAGCAAGAAACTACGCATTGGTGAAGATGAAAATAATATGATATGTAATGAAGATCAGCACCTGGTGACGAACAGTGACACTTCCATGGGGGAAAGCAATGCGTATGTCTTACATATATGCATATCTAATTTTTCAGTTATGTCTATTAAACTATTCATGATGCAGCCTAATAGATACTCTATATAATTTACAAAATACCGAAATTACTGTGAAAGTATGGATATGGTTTATGGTCTAAAGCAAAGGAACAGTACTTGATTGTTTTTCTTCATTTCAGTCTCACTGTGGCCTTAATCAACAGTGAATAAAAATGTCTCTTTTACAAAAAAAAAAAAAAATAAAATAAAAAATAAAACAAAATAGTGTTGTATAAATTCTTGATATGATATATACTTCTGTTAGTGTTATATCATTCTGTTTCAACCCAAATAATTACCATTTATACCTAAGTAAGCTGGTTTATATACTTTCACATTAAAATATGATATTTTATTAAAATTATATTTAATTTTTTTTCAGTGAAGCTGTACAAGATATCCACAGAGAATGCCATGATAAAATGAAAAGATTAGAAAATATTATTAGAGAAAAAGAGGATGAAATCAAAAACAGAAATGAAGAACTATCAAAACTGAAGCAAAAGTATGAAATGGAGAGATTTGGTTTGACAAGATTTTCCTATGATGATGGCATGATAGTTTTATACTGGTTTTCCATCATATCAATTATTCTTAATCTTTTTTGGTGCCATTAAGCCATCTGCGATTAAAATGAGAAGTGCCTACTACAATCCTTCTGAGGACATAAATACAAAGGGGCGACCAAAGTCAATGGAACCTGTTGATGAACTATTTATGTTCTTGTGTAGATTGAAATGTGGTTTCCTCTCAGAAGATTTGGCAGTCTGATTCAATGTACATGTGTCAACTGTAGAAAGATTATTACATGGAGTAACTACTTATATTTTATATTAGGAAG
>MJUU01074463.1:48303-61274 GCA_002080025.1 Modiolus philippinarum
ACATAGCCCCCCTCCTTTCAAGTCAAATGGTCGGTCCCTAAAGCGCTGCCTGTGTAAACATATATTTGTTCCACCTGACAAAAGTTCCATTGGAAAAAATATTATAGTATTTATTTATTTAAATGCACATTTGCACCCATATGCATTAGGGTTGAAGGCATACATGAACAATATCAAAACCATAAAAAACAAAACAAAGATTACAAAATGAAAAATCATGCAGTTGTTGAGTCCACTCTCCTCAGCGCAAAAGACCTTCGTGTAACGAATGAAGCAGTATACTGCACGATTTGTGGACAATTTAAATATACATACAGTTTAGCTGGTTTGCTTTCAATATTTGGTATTAAACGTTTTATTTCCTGTAAATAGTTTTCTCTATGTTGTTATTACATGAAAATAAGAAATGTTCTTCATCATCAGTGGTGTTGGAGTTGCAGTTCTTACATTTTCTGTTTTCTCGTTTAATATTTTTGTACCTTTCCCTTTCAATTTCTAAAATATGATCGCTGACTCTTAATTTCGTTAGATATTTTCTATTTTCATTTTTTTTTTTAAATTTTTCCAAATATGGTTCAATTTCATATTTTTTCTTTAATTTACTATAAAGAAACAATTTATTACTTTCTGTGAGAGAATTTGATTTTTTTTAAATATTATAAACATTGACATAATATTTCTTCCTTTTGGAACAAATAATGTATATCATTTATTCTGTCAGGAACAAAAATTATAATATCTGATCCGTGGGGCTAAAACCGCGGCTAGCCACGGGGCACTTGTTTTAATCGAATTACACAGCACAGGTGACCTGACAAACTTACCTGAGCACCTTCCGACACGTGTACACATAGCAGGGGGTCAAATTAACACTTTTGCGATGTTTATTCAAACTGAAATGTATTTTATGAAATAAATAAAAATAATTTAAAAATGCATAAAACTTGTGGCATACATATATATTCACGTTTATACAACTTTTTTAAAATGGTATTATCGCTATATTTTATTTTTATTCCTATAATTTTGTATTTCAGAATTTTTTTAAAGTATTATGAAAAATAAAAATGCATTCAATTCAAATTTAAGCGGAATACACATCGATTTCCCGTTGACACTAGGCATACCTGAAATAGTTCTATAATGTTTGGTGTTTGACAGTAAAATGTTGAATATAAGATTAAAACGAAAAAAATGATTATTTATTTTATTAGACGAAAACGATTTATTTATTAATGGTTGTAACTGCATCAGCAAGACATACAGAGGCGCAGTAGTTGTACTACACAAGCATGATTGCAAGCAGATTGTAGCAAAAATTTTTACAAATCCTTGATTGCAGAAAAGCTTTTAATTTTTCACTTCATGACCGCCATAATATATCAATTATTTCTACAAGATGTTTACATAAAACATTTCCCGTATGCTCGGGAACCAGCAATATACAAAACAATAACGTGTAGGCCAACAGATATAAGCCCTGTAGCCTTAATATGAAATGCTTGAAAGCCGGGTTCGGAACTTTGTATGAAAGTGCATTAATACTTATTGCATAAATACAAACTACAAAAAGTTAAAACTTTGGTAATGTGGCAGAAAGGCATGTTTAAAAAAACATACGCCAAAGAAATTTTCGAAAGTTACTTTATTGAATTGAATTGTCTTTTGTTGCAGACTGCAATGAAATAATTTTCAATTCAGAAAATACATAAAGAAAAAAAAAGATGCGCAAAACGATTCTTTTTCATATTGATTCTTGATTTCATTCATGACGAAACACGCTTCAAGTACACAGTATGTCCCTTGGTGACACCTGAACGAACGGCTGACATCAGCAGTTGCTAATAGCATTGCACGTGTAAACATATTTTTCTGTGTATTGACGAATTACATATTCATTGTATTTTGTTGGATTTGAGTTGCATCCTTGATTCCCTGTAGAATTTTACGAATTTACATAAAAACATATAAATAACTGAAACAATTCAAAATGAAATAATGATTGAATAATAGTTTAAAAATGTGAAATATATTATTTAATTATCTCTCATTATGAAAAAAATTGAGTTAATTCAACAATGAAAGATTGAATTCACCTTAGTTTCAAAGAAAATAACACTACGACTAGAGGCGGCGGACAGGAATAAATGGAGACCCGGAGAAAGGAGAGAGGGGATGTGAGAACAAGCAATGAAACAACGCTTTTATTGTTGTTCTTCATCTTGAAGTCACCATGAGGCCTTCAACAATGAGCTATGCTCATACCTCATAGTAAGTTCAAGACGGCCCCTAGCACCGGCTTGAGCGGAATTCATTGCCGGATGTCGAGCAAAGCTACATCCATGTTTATCATGTCATGGATGCGGGATCGTCAACAAACATAAAATCAACTGGCATGGTATTCTTACAATGGCTGTCATCCTTTGCCCGACAAAAAGAACAATAGAAGACAAACACAACGTTAACCACAGGGCACTCATCGAGTCAATATGCTTTTCGTATAAGTTTAAGCAGAGACATGTCCCTGGTTTAAGGCAGCAGCAATTGGATTTCTCCCGGTCGGTAAAATATTATTTATAGGACTATAATTTATTCGTGAAAAACTTTTTACCTCCTGTTAACATCTCAGTTCTACTATTTTTGGACATTACATGTATTTGCAGCTGCATTAGTTTTAAACAAAAAATATTTTTCAGCGCTAAAACGATTTTCCTCTAAAAATTAGAAAGAATCTTTTTGTTTTACCAGTAGCATTATCGGGTTATAGTGCGAATTTTCTTAGAATGTTACAGGTCTCTTTTTGCACATATATTTTTTACCATACCAAGCTCTCATCGGGGGTAACCTGACTTCAATCAGACGGGGTCGGCATAAGGTTTAAACCCAAAATTCGAAATTATTCGGGTCATGCGAAATTTTAGACAAGAATTTATCGTAAGAGACGAAAATGATGAACAAGACTTATCCATATTGATATATAAAAGCATACTGATTTCAATATAAACGAGTTTATTTCTATGTTTTGCCTGAAAACCTATTGTCAATTATTTTAGAACAAAATTGTCAGTCAACAGGGAATTAGACGCGAAATCTCTAGAAATTGCTAAAATGAACATGTATACCCGAAATATCATCCCAAAATTTTGCATGAAATTTCCCGTGCGTACATAGATTCTGCTATGATAATGCCATGTTGTGACTGAAGATGCACAACACACTTTATTGCAAACTGGTGACGATGCCAAACCACACACGATGTGTTGTACACTGGCGACGATAACACAAATAGAATTACCGACTCTATTATTTATGGAACTGCTTCAATCAAGGTTAACGGTAACTGGTACTGATATCTGTAGTATTACAGAGTAAACGATATGCTCTTTGTATTTTTTTTCATATTAACATATCAACGGAAAACTAAACATCTTTACTTTAGACTTCAAAATACAAGTCATGTCATATGCATAGTTATTGACAACACAGCACACGAGTTTGTACACCAATACATCTATAAATATGGTCATTTACTGAAATTACTACACGTGTGTACAGTTGAAAATTGTTTATTAATTCAATCAACATTACTAACAAGATCATAAAACAAGTATATTTTATTACCTGTACTAAATAGGAGACATCGATTTACATGTGTTTAAATGGTCCTTGGCTAAATAAAGTCAAATTTGTGTGTTTGTTTCCAAGAAAACGTTATTTATTTCAACAAACTTACAAAGGGTGCTAGCCTAGTGAATGCAAAATATGCACAGAATGTTTGTGCACTGAACTGAAGATTTGAATAAAATCAAGGCAACTAAATTTCATACTCAGTTCCAATCAAAGCACCCCTTCAAAATCAGATAGCATGACCTTTTTTTTCAGATATTTTAAAAATGGCTTTAGTGTCCACCAAGTCATGATTTACATGTACATGGAGCTGTACTGGCAACAGTCTTGATTAGATATATCAGACATATTATAGCCAAGGACATACGAGCAAAATGTATAGCCTACGTTGTTAATTTCTTTCTAAAATATTTCTCTAGAGTACTTTCATATTTTCCCTGTCATGCATCTCAGTAAACCACATAAGATATACAAAGGCAGCTATTTATCTAACATCAAGATATTGAAGGAGAGCATTTTTACATACATATTTATTGTTTATTTCTGACACATAAAATTTATGATAGGTATGATACCCACTAAATGAACATATCAAATCTATTCAAAGTGATAAATTAATCGCTACCTATAACCTGGAGTACACAATCCGGTAAGTACCCTAGTAAAATTTACGAAAACTGTTGCCTGCTCTGTGAAGACAATATTTTTTCAATTGGTTTGTTATTTTTTCCGCATTTAATGGATGTTGCGAATACATTAATACATAGTATCTTTAGTTTATTAGTTGTATAAATAATGCTTCTTTACAAAGGCTCAATATTTTTGAATTTGTTGTACAACAGATAATTCAATGCTATCTTAACGGTGCATAAGTGGTTCTCAGTGTTGTTGTTTGACATTGTTTGAGGAAAATGAGTATATGATATCCACTTCTATATAAAAAACTAAAATATTTTGCCTTATTATTTCTACGCAAAACGAGGTCTATACTTGAGATAATTTCCTACACCATTCGACACGAAATTGACTACATTTACCAAATGCATAAAATCTTCTCGAAAATTGTGGTAACAGGTCATCTGTTACATACACTGTCATAACAAAATCAAATCGAATGCATTTTCATACATTTAGATAACAGATTCAGCCACGGAACTTACCACTTATATACAATTTTGACGGTTTTTCTTTAGGTTTTTGTTGAAATTCGTTGTATAGGACATCCAGAACCGAAAAAACTAACTGCTGTTTGGAAGGCCAAATAACTAAATACCGAAGTTACTGTGAATTTAAATTCTGCATATGTTTATTCATTCGTAACCAAAAAAAATGTTTTGGTTCTTGGTGTATTTGTGTAGTGACTATCCTCTCACACACTGTAAAATAGCTAAAATGGACACAAAAAGCTATTCACGACAATGTTCGACTGCTAATAATCTAGAAAACATACAAGTGTAGCATATATTAATTTTATTTTCAAGAAGTACATTTACTAGAGACCACTTTACTCGATTTCCGGCAACATGCATCTGAGCATATTCTGAAAATGATTCAACATAGGAACAAATTCACGCCTTAATGATCATACTTCTTTGTAAATAAAGAAATAGGCGTGGCAATTTATAATTCACATCGCGAATTGGTTTTTGATGTATTTTTGTTGTGTACACGTAAAAGGATATGGAGTATATGTACATCAGACAACAATCTTATACATTCACCATAGAAACCGCAAAACAAGACACTCTTGTCGACGTCTAAATAGAAAAAAAAATATTCATATCCCTTTGCAGATTATAAACACTCCGTCAGATTTGTGTGCATGTACGATTTTGAATGGAGATAATTATTTCCTTTTAGATAATAATTTTTAATACAGTAAAAAACTTTTATAAGTCGGTTTTCGAGCTAACTTAACTATGCTTTGGGAAAATGACCGTGAAGTTTTTGACCTGAAATCAGCAAAATTAAGAAACAATTCGTGAAATACTAAACTTATCTTGGCTGCTAAGGTTTTGACGATTTGATATTCATATTCAGGGGGGAGGGGGGACTTTGTAAATGAATAATTTAATCTTGGAGTCAATTATAATAGATATTTAATTTTAATTTGAAGAACTAAAGAATAATTTTTTTATGCAAATGCAAATAAATTATTTTGATGTGACATTTGATGTGAATAAATAATTTTTGAAATTCTCATGAAGACGAATATTTTTTGTAGGCGAAATCGCCAAAACTACACACCCTACAATTCAAATGGTCGTCCCATAAAAGCAATTAAATATTGGATATACATATATTTATGGTGCTGACAAGATTAATGAAATAAACGCGAAACTTTCCTTTTGAATGAGTAAATAACGTTGAATGCAGATATTTCTGAGACCATCACCGGAAATTTTAAATGTCATGAAGTTTCGTATGTAATAGCTATGTTACCGTTCTATCTATCTGCAATTTGCGGCTGGAAATTAAAAAACAAACAAACAAACAAACATTTTGAAAAATAAATATTGGTAACTGAGTTAATCTAAAAATAAAAATAACTTATTTTTTTTAAATACATTAAAAAAAATAATAAATAAATATCCATGAACACTATTACAATTTATCTATAAAAATAGATTGATTTTGAAAATTTTAGATAATTATAGATAAAAGGAATTAACTTGTACATATACAGTAAAAAAATCACTGTTATTAACTGGGTTGCACTGTCACAATCCGCCACAGTGCAACACAGTTATTTCAAATACTGTGGCTAACTGTCATGCACTGTTACAATCAAGGACAGTGCATGACTTTAACACCAAATACTGTCAATAACTGACATGAACTGTAACAATCCGGGACAGTAGTCGTAAAGACTGTCATTTACTGTGTGTTACTGTTACAGTACTGGACAGTTAATCACAGTACTTGGGTATTACTGTTAATGACTCTCCCCGATTGGCACAGTTCTTGACAGTACGTAATAGATATTTCACAGTACTACCACAGCAGAGAACAGTGAATGAAAGTGAAAAAATCACTGTTCCTGGTCTGTTCATAGTGGCATAACGTGGACCTATCAAATTGCAGGAAATTCAACCAATCAGAAGCATCCATTTACAATGGACTGACCAATCAGAATGCAAGAAAAAACAACCTTTCAGAAACCGTCTGACAAAAATTAACAACCAATAACAGCCGTCGAGACAAATGACTTGCACTATATAAAGGTGCGATCAACCGGCTTCTTCAGTCGCCAGACTGCAATGTCTACCAGTTCGAAAGCGAAGATACCTAAAGTAAATGGTAAGTACAATAATTACCAATCACTAATTAATATTCATAACTAAGTATAATGTCTATAACTAAATAATATCATTTTATCGTTACAGATGTATAACAGTGAACGACATCGTCGTGACAACCAACACCAATTTAGTTGTGGAATATGTGAGAAGACATTTTCTAGAAAATATAATCGTAACCGACATATGAGAATCCACAACCAAAACCCTTTACCCATATGTCATCAACAAGAGAAGCACAAAGTTAAACCAGAACACCAGCCAACAGACTGTAACAATGGGAGTATATAATCAAGCTGAAAATTAAACAGGTGGTACCACCTGGCATAGAATTAGCGTGTTATACACTAACAGTTAAAAACGTTCAGGACTTCTTACTTGATCTACGCAACATAATAGACTCCATTCTAGGGGAGGTGATAGTTGAGATGGAACAGCACGATTTAGTACAGACCACAATTCAGTGCCCAGGACTGGACTTACCTATTCAATTACCTAATATACAGATGGGCCCACTATGCCCGGGAGAATTGGTATGGAAAATCGAACACGTACTACAGTGTGAACATTTGAAATAAAAACATTAATTTAAATACATATTGTACAGGAAGGAAGCATGTGGATCTCCGACCCGTGTCTGCCTAACTGACGGAGATAATAAAAAAATGCATATCTGTTAATATCTTGTTGTTTATAAATACAAAATGAAACGAGAAACCAAATCCCAAATGGATACCAACCAAATACAAAATTGAGAAATTGAAAGTTCAGAATGGAAAGTAATCTAGACACTAAAATTCGTGCGCAAAGTATCACATAAAAAAAGAACGAAAAAAAAATTGTGTATCTGACAAAACATATCAAGCGAAAACTTGTAATTAGGTTCAAATAACTCTGGTAATAAAACAGCACTAAAATCATATCACGACAAACACAACATAACTTGTCTTACAACACTGTAACATGAAGGTTGAGGTAAGGGCTATGGTACAGGGACAAAATTAAATAAAATAGTTTGTTTTTTTTTAAACTAGCAACAAACTAAGGTTAAGCCAATGCTACTAAGGTTATAGAAATAATTTTATGGAAACAGTACTTTTGGGTACAGTTCCAACAGGTTATAGTTACTCTAGGTTACAGATAAGCTAATAAAAGGAGATGAAAATGTATCATTCCGATAGTAATCATTTTTGAGACAAAAAGTGGATTGAAGCTGTACAAAATATGGACCAATCAAATTGCTGGAAATTCAACCAATCAGAAGCCTCCATTTACAATGGATTGACCGATCAGAATGTAGGAAAATCAACCAATCAGAAGTAGTCTTATAAAAATGAACCAACCAATCACAACCATCGAGACTATATAAAGGTGCAATCAACCGGCTTTCTCAGTCGCTAGACTGACCAAAAAAATGGATAAAATTATGCAATTATTGTTTGCATCCCGTATCGCTGAGGTCTACGCCATCTTGGTGAAGGCTAAAAATCTCCAGAAGCATTATGAAGGTCTCGAGAAATGGAAACAAAGACTAGTTGATGCATTTTACTCTGCCAACTGTAAATAAAATGGATAATTCGTTATTGAAACAAATCACCTCCGAAAATGAATAAAAGAACATACAACTAAAAATTTTGTCAGTTGATTCCCAACTCTCGAACGTATCGGACAAAATGTCGTGCATCGACGTCGTTCCTCCTACTGGAATGAAGAAATATGTGAAAGAAAAAGAAGAGTCGAAACTTGGATATCGGCGGAAAATCCGGCCAGATTTACCTTTTATCCACACTAACACCATGCAAAAAACCCAAGAAAAAGAAGTGCTCCAAATGTCAAAAAGTAAAGAAACGCTCTGAATTCGACAATAAGAGGTGGGTTTGCAAAATGTGTACCGATTTTTATACCGAATGGGCCAAACTGAACAAACAGTTGAAAAAGGACCGCAAAAAAATACAAGAAGACTATACTGCCAAGAAAGTCAACACCACGACGAATGAAACAAAGCACGAATGAGCATCAACAAAACAAAGAAGATAAAAAAAAAATAAAAAAGGAACAGAAAAGATAAAAGAAAAGAATAAAAGATGAAGAAAAAAGAAGGAAAAGGGGTAATGCAGCCTATAACTATACGGTTATAGCCAGTCACAGGCCTGGAGAAATGCAGAGTGACCTAAGTAAGCTCTCGCATATAATGACAATACAATAGATCTAACAAAATATATCATTAAAAAAAGTTCAGATAAAAGGTTAAGAAACTGGGTAAACAACATCAATAAAGTAGTTTAGGTCGGGTGTATGTGTTCGGAATCTTAATTATTAGAAAAAAAATAACATTCAAAAATAAATTAAAAAAAAGAACACAACTCTAATAGTTCGAAAAAATAACAGAATAACATTCAAATAAAAATAATAAATGAATATAAAGTTGTCATGGGTTAGAGATTCGATAAAATAAAGATGATCATGAAATATTGTGAAAAAGGGAAAATAGAAAGGCAATAGCAGATTTTACTAGAGAAAGAAGGGACAAACTTCTAAGAATTGATTGAAAGGGAGATAATCAATAAATATAATAGGGAACAAAATAGCAATAGCAGACGACAGTATAGAAAATGGGCAGGAAAGGGGAAATCACTCTAAGAATTGAATGAAAATGGAGATAATTATGTAATATAGTAAAGTAAGTGAGAACGTAATATAATAGGAATTAATTATCTAATATAATGGGAAATAATAATACAACGGCAATAGAAGACGAAAGTATAGAAATAAGGCGGGAAAAGTGAAATAACTGATTTCAATAAAAAAAAAAATGGCAGGACATCTAAAAATAGCAGACGACACTATAGAAATTTGGCGGGAAAGGGGAAATCATTCAATAAATTGGATGATAAAGGGAGATAATTGTGTAATAAGGTAGGAAACAATAATAAAAAGGCAATGGCAGACGACATCATAGAAATAATTCGGGAAAAGGGAAATACCTCTAAGAATTGGATGAAAAAGGGGCATAATTATAAAATAAGGTAGAACATAAGAAAATCGCACATGAAAAGGGTTAGACAAAAGGAAATTAACTCAAACATTGGATTGCAATACAAAGAACAATACTGAAAATGGGTTGAAAAGGTATAACCACAATAAAAAGGGTGGTACAAGGGATAACATGAAACAAAAAAGAAGAAAATACAAAGAAAAACATTGAAAAGGGGTTGAAAAGGTATAACAACATTTAAAAAGGGGTGGGATAAGGAAGAAAATGACAGAAAAGGGAAGAAAATACAAAGAAAAACATTGAAAAAAGCGAATTATACTATAAAAAGGGGAATAATGAAAGAAAATACCCGACTTCCGGTAAACATCTTGGGCTACGCCCACTTCCGGTCGCGCGTGCGTTATGTAATGAGGCTTTACAAGATCCTACGGGATCACGTCTTGTTCCATGACGTCATTTCCGGTCAATATGGCTACTTACAGTAGATACAAACCCACTTCCGGTTTACACCTGGGGCTACGACCACTTTCGGTCGCGAATGTACACTGTAGTAAGGTCACACAACATTCCTGTTGGGTCATGTGTTGTTCCAACACATCATTTCTGGTCAATATGGCTACCTAC
Organism: Modiolus philippinarum; assembly: GCA_002080025.1. Taxonomy (NCBI): domain Eukaryota; kingdom Metazoa; phylum Mollusca; class Bivalvia; order Mytilida; family Modiolidae; genus Modiolus; species Modiolus philippinarum. The sequence goes on from MJUU01074463.1 coordinate 58,849, forward strand.
AGTAGATACACATCCACTTCCGGTTTACACCACGGGCTACGCATACTTCCTGTCGCGCATGCGTAATATAATTAAAGTATTCAATACCCCTTCGGGATCACGTGTTGTTCCAATCATTTCCGGTCAATAGGGCCTCAAAAAGGGCTACTTCCGGTTGCGCATGCGCAACAAAAACACTTCATGTTCCGGTCACGTGACTTCCGCTTCCGGTCACGTCACTTCCGGTTTACGTCACTTCCGGCACCACCACAGCACTACCACGTCAAATGCTAACCGAACTGTCCCTATATACTACTGGTGGGTCGTCTCGAAATGTTTTCACATCTTTGCTTATATTTATACAACATAAGGGAAATTGCACACCGAAATAAAAAATAAAGAGACAATGGATTAAAATTCATGAAAAATTACATTTTCAAATGTAAAATAACAACTTCTTGTGCGAAATCAACTTCTTGCATGCATTTTAATGATGAACTTCGTTTTTTAAAACACGGTTGTTCAAATTCGATAATCTTTGAAATATGGCGAATGCTCTAGATATTGCACCGCTTAGGAGATTATTTTATTTAGCAGTTCTGGGAATAGTAGTCTGAATCGCAAGAGAGGTATGTTTTTTAATGATTTACATGTTTAGTTCCATGAAAACTTAAAATATATTTAAATATACGGCATACAGGCGAAAGGAAACGGATTTTATTTCCGACATGAAATCATGTCGGAAAAGGCTAATGGAAATTTTAAAGATCCGATATGACTCATTTGTCCGGATAACACCTATTAAAGTTGATAAGGTACGAAACTTTTATTTTGCAGATTGATTGTGTATATATCAAAGATGAGCATGCTACTTGGATTTTCATTTTTGCTGATTTTTTACAAAAATATGCATTTTTGAAATTAGTCATTTTTTGGCGAGATAATGCTTATAGGGTACATAATTTGTCCGGATAACTCCTCCTATGGTTTTAAAGGTAGCACGTTTTTATTTTGCAGATTGATTGTAAATGTATTGAAGATGTGCATACTACTTGAATTTGATTTTTGCTGATTTTTCATGAAAATGTATGTTGAACTTAGTAATTTTTTGGCGAGATAATGCTTATATGGTACACCATTTGACTGGATAAATCATCCTACAGTTTTGAAGATGATTGTGCTTTTGTGAGAGATGTGCAAAGTACTGGATTTTTTTAATTTGTTTTAGATAATGCAGGATTATTCGATATGTGGGGGCGTGGGGGTATGTGAGCTTGCTCGTGAAGGTTCTTTAATTTATGCAGCTTCGGTACTTTTTGTATTTCAAATGCAATAAATTTATTTAGTAAAATTTAAATGGATTTATCCCAAAGTTTCTATATTGAGACACTTAAACTGACATTTCTTCTATTATGTATTTTAGTATTTTACACATTTGTTTTTACTGGTATAAAGCCATGGTTTTGTATTAATATTTTAAAACATATTTGCTCAATAAACGTAATAGATATCGGCACGATATAGCTGAAATATTGCTAAAGTTGGCGTAAAGCATCAATCAATGAATCAATCTTTCACTTCATTTAATAATGACTTTGTTGCATCCTCTGACCAAAAACTAATATCAATACTACTAGAAGTTGAAGGAGATTCTTTAGTTGAAACCTTATTTTTTGTGTAAAAATGAATATAAAATACCAGTGTTTTAAACACCTTCATTTATAAAAATAAGCGTATGTTCCATTTCTTATCAGCCTAGGAAAGCTGAAAATGTTAACCTATATCTATAATACATGGCAGGGCATAAAAAATGAAGAGGATGCCCGGAGCCTGTATTGCTCACGTGGACCATGGCTTACATTAGGATATGAAAGGAATATTAAATAGGGTCCACTGTTATACAGTAGGGATGGTTCCAAACCTGTTTGATACAAATTTGAAGGGAGAAACGCCCAATTACTATTGTGATCTAGTTTGGTAGTAATTGGTCCTTTTATATATAAATTTTTAGCTAACCTGGCCTAAAAGGCAATGTGAGCTTTTGCTACCACTATGCGTCCGTCGACCGTCCGTCAACAATTTCAAAAATCTTCTCTGAAACCTCTGGGCTAAATGTGACCAAACTTGGCCTGAATCATCACCAGAGTATGGCTTCTCAAAATTGTGTTCGATTAGGCGGTAGGTCAAACAACATGGCCGCCGTTGCTAAAAATAGAACACAGGGGTAAATTGCAGTTTTTGGCCAATAACTCGGAAACCGTTACAGATATCAAAAATCGTTAAAATGATCAGCATGACGAGATCTACCTATTGTGCAATTTTGAAGAAAATCTGAAAACGCTTTTTCCGCAAAATTTTCAAAAGTTGTGCATTTTTTATTTTTTTATTTCAAAAAGAGTAACAGATAGAGGTCAAGTGTAAATTGCAGAAATGTTCAGCATATCAAG
>MJUU01074463.1:71045-130662 GCA_002080025.1 Modiolus philippinarum
TTTTTTTTTTGTAATTTATCAAAACTTAGTCCGAGTCTTTGAGAAGGCAGAAGCCTTGCCTGCATATTGCCTTCTAATTACTGGTTGCTTTCCCCTGGCATGTAGATTTTTTTGTGGTATTGACACTCTGTATCTGTTCTTTGAGTCAAAAACGAGATCCCTGTAAAATAATCAAGATACTAAATATAACATTATTATACAGATTTACTACCAACAATTGGCCAACAACAAATATTTAACAGATATTTATTTTTTTAGTAAATATCAAATGTAATCAAAATCAAGCTTTAATTTAACGATATATCCAAAAGTAGCAAACGCATTTTACATTCTCTGTTTACTTTATGTACCTTAACAAAACTCCGTATCATAACCAATCCACCGAATCATAACGTGTCCCCGGGAGCATAAGCTTCTACAACATTGACAGAATTTAGATAAAAATCACACGCAATACATACATAAATGCAGCAAATTAATTCTATAAATCATTATACATCCCTCCCAAAACGTTTTTAATACTTTTTATTGGCTGCTTCCTTCGTATGGGGCCTTCACAGTCACGAAAACGGGTGTTTGTGTAAAATTTTACCCCATTCAGTGTTGAGAAAAACAATTTTCGTCATTATTCTTTGGCATATAATGACAATTGTGGTACTGTGGTATACCTTGATCAATTAGGCACTCACTCACATTCTCCGATTTCTTGAAAACGTCATGTGATTTAAGTAATTATGAAAATAATAGGTCGACTTACATGTTGAAACGACGTGTTAGTATCCTCTGAATCGTAACCGGAAATTACTCAAAACATCTATATTGCATAACCGAAAGGTTATGATTTTGGAGATAGGTAGCCGTCTGAGTTTTCTGAAAGTAAGGAGAAATTTGGAAAGTTAGAGGAGCGAGTTGACAATATTGGGTCACATGTCAAGTATGCAAACGATGAATTGTTGAAATAACATAACAAATGTATTCCGGATCTCGAGGATAGGATCGATACTGCGGTGAGGAAAGAGCAAACAGAGCGATTAAAGTTCGTGATACGGGGCAGAAAATGGAACCTTGTTAAACGTGGAATTGCTGTCAAGGAAGGGCAGGACCCTAAAAGGACAGTCGTAGTGGTGAGAAAATTCCTCGCCAAAACTTTAAAGTTCTCTGAGGATACAGCCGCCCACAGATTGAATGTGGGTCCACATGACAAAGAATCAATTATAATTCATCTGTCAAACTTAACTATTCATGAAGACATGTTGCGCGGATCCCAAACTAAGTTTGCCCCGGGCAGTGGTTTCAGTTGTTTTATGTCTGACTTACTACCATTTTTGGCACAAAGAAAAAAAATGAACTCTTAAATGAATGGAGTGAAATGGGACCACAAGCAAAGAAGAAATTCAAAATAGTAAATACCAAGATTTATCCATTTGCGCACCTTGTACAAAATAGATAAACGACAAGTTGTCATTGAAAGGCTTTGGAGTAGGACAAGATAATACAATAAATATTTTTGCATGTTTTCATTTATTTGCTTTTATTATTCTTTTTATATATGTTTTTGTTTATTGGTACCTGATTATTGTACATTATTTATATTGGTATAAACTAAAATTTATATCTCAATCGTGTCTATTCCCCCCCCCTTTTTTTTTTAAATACATATTTTGCTCCAGACACGTGTTTGCGGATTTGTGTATTGAACTTGCAAACGTTTTTCGATTAACTCTTTAAGCATCATGGGATATAGAAAATATGGCGGCGCCCAGTTACATTTCAGTGTGGACACAGTGCCTCTCTTTCCCCCAAAATTTCAGGTAAGTGAAATGAAATAAATTGGTATGTACGCTGAATTCATCATATGACTAACCTCGCGGCTAAAATAAGTTTCCTTCTTGTGTTGATGTAATTTGAGATCATTAACGCGTGGAGATTGAAATCGGAATCGCTTACCACAGATACAGAGAAATTTGCACCTACAATTTTATTACAAATAATTCTAACATTTTCACTCGACTGACAAGCAAAAACTAATTTCATTATAGATATTTTAAAACTGTAATTACAATTCAACCGAGCTTTGTGAAAAGATACCCAGGTCTGTCACCATCGTGGAACCAGTGTTTTTTCCATAGTGGGGGCGGGGGTCTCGATTTCGCAATCAATCTAAAAATAGTACCAATTTAATTTACTGCCCGGGTGTCCTATTACAACAATATTTTACAAAAGGAGATAGAGTAAATGAACATGAGATCAGAACAAATATGTTAACTCGAACTGCAATAATTTTAATGGGCTGTATGGCCATCTCGGAAATTAATTCCTCATCAGCAGCACTAGAACCCAAACAAAGGAAATCCATAATTTCAAAAAATGTTTAAAATGCATAAAACATAACGAAATACGAATAATCAGTAATATCAAATAAAGCTAAGGACAAAACTTCGATGGAGGGAGTTAATCCTTCGGTTTTAGAACTTACATAAATTTAGATAATAGTAGTTGAACAAAGTGTACACATGAAGTATAATCTCATGTACAAGTACACCATATCTAAGAAAATAAATAGCATACATCTCTACCACGGGGAATTGTTTTTACCAACTCCACACTGCAATAAAAGACAAACTCTTGTATTAAATATTTTACGAAAGGATATGGAGTAAATGAACATGAGACCATAACACATATGTTAACTCCGACTGCAATAATTTTAATGGGCTGTACGGCCATTTCGGAAATTAATACATCAGCAGCAGCACTAGAACCCAAACACAGGTACACTTAAAGAGCTTCAAAAATTTGGAATAAAAAGTTGGGGTTAACATTGATTTTCTGGGTGTAAATTGGGGGATCAAAAAGGGTGACACTTTAATTATTGCAAATTTCTTGCACCCAACCAGTTTTAAAATGTCACACATTGTGAACAGCAGGTGACTTAAGTTAAAATTAAAATATTTTGATCGGATAATCATAACACAGTTATGTTTTAATATCATTGATTTGAGTTCCTACGATTTATTCTGAATTTCATCTTATGCTCACTAACTGGGTACCTGTCGAACGCATTGCATTACTACATTGTATCCTATTAAATGAACACTAATTTATATTCCGGTAATTAAGAAGCAACTTAATATCTCATTCAGTAAAATGTAAATGTGGCTCTAATTTTTTGGCACTATCAAAAAAAAAACAAAAACAAAAACAAAAACAAAACAAAAACAAAACAAAACAAAACAAAACAGAAAAAAAAAACAAAAAAAAAAAACAAAACTAAACAGGTTTGTGTAGCATACCTTTTTGTTAATTCCATGGATCGACTTCTGCATCGGCCTCATATCTAAACCTTAAACCCGAAATAAGGGAATTTTGAGTCGTGTTCATTCTGGAAACAAATCTACTATTATACGAAAAAAATCAATACATCAATACAGTGAGATGGAATCACTAATTGAGCTAAGGGAGATTTATATTTAATCTAATTGTAGCGCTTTAGGTTAATTGTTTTTCGTCGACTAAAATTTAGTTAAATAATTGTCAATTTCATAAAAAGTTTGTTTTTAGGCAGTATATATTTATATTCAATACGTCTGGTATCCAATTATCCTTCTTACTGGTATTTGAGGAGACGGTTTCTGCCTTCAATTACACGAAAGTTCCTATCTCGAAAGTCCCGAATTTATTGGTGATAAACTGAGTTACTACCATCTAAAGATGGCGGAACAGAAGAGCGGTAAGTTTGTACTATTGGTCATATTTCTTTTCAGTGACTGAGTATTGATTGATTGATTAATGCTTTACGCCAACTTCAGCAATATTTCAGCTATATCGTGGCGAGAACTGTTAAGTATATAATAACTAATTATAATAAGTTGAAAAGTTAACAAAGGAAGGTTGTAGTATTATTACGACACTTCATTTCGATATAAGGTATGACTATATAAATTAAATAACATTTATAACTGCCAATTTGATGTCAAGTAAAACAGCAAAGATCATTATAACGGAAAACAAAGATGATAGTAATGGTGTTGCAAAAAAAAATAAAGATGATAGTAACGTTCCTTTTCAAAATGTGTATTTCCGACCTCAAATGAAGGTTTAGTTAACAATTCGCTTTGACGGGTACATCACAAGCAATCCCAAGAACATTGGTGGAAAGAGGAACCGTTGGTCCAAAACGAATGATAATTTTCCCTCACTTTCGTGCCATGTGTTATGAGTTTTCAAAGAAACCTATTTCTCCAGTCTTTGTCGATGTATGTTAAGGATGTACGCTGGTCACGAATTTGGTGCAGTTGCGCACCGTAACTGAGATTAAAAAGTTGAAAATATTATTTCTTATTTTTTTATCAAAATAAAACAAAATCTTTATATCTCAAGTTTCAAAATATCCACAATAAACGATATTTATAGTTTCTGGAGTTAATGTACCGGATTTCAAAAAATATCACAAATACCATAAAAGATTTGTATACATTCACAACTTCCGGACGATTGGTGTTTTCTACATATTTTGATACTTTTATATTTGATACCTTTTATACTTATATTACTTTACTGAAATACTTTAAGCATGGATAAACTTAAATATCGGTTCACCTCAGAGAAAAACCAACGAAAACTAGACGCTATCACACAAGGGCAGGTTCGTCGGAATATGGGTCGTATTATCGAGTTAAATCATCCGTATGCCAGCATATTTCAACAAGCATCCCATATTCCAGACTTGACTGATGTTAAGCATGAGGAAATTACAAATCAGGAGAATGTTAACATTACACCAGACACAGAAAATTAGAAGGAAGGCAGGAGAGTTGTTGAGTTAGGGGTGTTGGCGTTGGCGGAAAACCTTGACAGCAAGACGTGTGGTTTGCCATTACAGTTGAAAATAGGAATAGGCATACAAGACTATGGTTTAGGATCAATTCTCAAAGTTCTCTGTATGAATCAGTATTGTCAACATTTAAACAATGTTCACACAGGGAACCAACATTACAGGATATGGAATGTCAACACAAAAGTTGCTTGAGGTAATGATGGGAAATATAGTGATATCCATTTTTGAATTTAGCAAACATTACCCTTTTACTAATGCACCCTACTAGGGAAAAAATTAAAAAAAAATTGCTATCTCAAAGCATTGAAAATCATATTGTGCGGGTTGATTGCACGAAAGTCTGTGCCAAATACCTGTTTCATTACTATTCCGTCGGGTTAGTTGAGATATCAAATTTCATTTACTAGTCAAAAAGGGACGATAACAATTTCTTCATGGTTTTTGGTTGCCGGATCCCATTTATTACTAGAATAACAAACTGGTTCCAATGCATATATATACTACATGGTATTTCGGCAATGGTAAGTAACCAGTTAAGCCACTTGAGGAACGTCACACAAATAGCAACATTTTGAAACAAACTCTGCCAAGATGTAAGCCGTGTAGGGTTTTGAACATGCAATACAAAATTGATGCAAAAAAAATTTTCTTACCTGTCTGGTTAAAAAAATTTACTAGTCCTAATTCGAATTTACTGGTCTCGAGCACTGGACTAGTCAACGTAGCATACTTGTACAATATGATAGTGCATACGTTTTCTTCCCAAGTTAAGCATTTGAGGTCCACGCCCTTCCCCTCAAACCCTAGACAGATTTAGCAGCCAACGGGGAACATAGTTCAACATTGGCCCTTGTGATAAAACACGTTCAAAGATCTCCTCCGAGACTACTTAGCCAATTTGAACAATACTATGTCACAACTGTCCTTAGTTGGTCCCTTTGAAAAATGTATCCAACAACTCCCCATCAGATTCAAGATTGCCACCAGCGGGGAACAATATTAAACATTGGCTCCTATAAGAAAACACATTCAAAGAACTTTTCTCGGACTACACTTGGCTAATCAGGTTAATTTTGCCATTTGGTACTTCAGATAGGGAAAAATACCATGTCAACAGGTGCTTGCTTGTCCGTATGTGCATCCAACAAAACTAATTAAAAATTTTGCATGTATATTTCAGCTGCAATACATACAGGTCTTGGTGAGCGACCAGTGAATGTTTTTTGTCGGCTTTAAACATTCCACCCGTCAGCCACAAAATGTATGGCAACAGACAAAGGGAAATTGGAAGTGTAATACAAGAAATTGCAGAAGAATCCATGCGGGAATGGACGGAAAAGGAGAAGGCTATTACAGATTACAAAATACCAAAGTTACTGTAAATTAATTTTCTGCATGTGCGCATTTGACAACTTGTGTCGTATCAGTGCAGATTAAACCAAAACATTTGGAAGTCCATTAACCGGAAAACGTGTAAACGCTGATAGAGAACAAATAACTAAAAGATCTAAATAGAAAAGCCAAATTCAGCTACAGACAGAGCTATGCATGAGGGAGATATTCATTAGTTTAAAATAAAAATTTTGTAAAATTTAGATATTACAAGCTTCAATAAAATCAGTTTTCGGGTCAGCACCGAAGTACCGACTACTCGGTTGGTGAATACTCTCGGGGACTAACAGTCCACCAGCAGAGGTATCGGCCCAGTGGTAATAAATAACAGAATACCGAAGTTACTGATAATTTATTTTCTGCATATGCCCATTTTGACAAATTATGTCTCATCAGTGCAGATTATGCCAACACATATTAAGTCAATTAACCGAAAGACGTGTAAAAGCTGATTGAGAACAAATAACTGAAATGATTGAATAGAAAAGTCAAATTCAGCTAAGGACAGAGCTATGCATGAGGGAGATACTCCATAGTTATTAAAAATAAAATTTAGTAAAATTTAGATATTACAAGTTTCAACAAGGTTTTCGGGTCAGCACCGAAGTACTGACTACTGGGTTGGTCAATACCCTCGGGGACTAACAGTCCAGAGCAAACTGGTCAGCAACAATATCAAGGCAACCTACTATTGGTTGGGTCTTAACAGACAACAACAGTCAACCAACTGCTAGCCGCGGGTCATGCCTACCCCTGCTAGGCCCGACGATCCCGTTAACCTATTTCTTTAAAAGGCCAATCCCGCTTAAACCCCATGGAAACCCGCGGAGGTACAATCATTTTTATAATAATTGAAGTAATGTTGACTAGTTGGCAATTATGAAGTGCAAAACATGTTAGGCAATGCCAAAACCGTCCATGTAAAATTTCAAAATGAAGTGAAAAATTAAAATTTTGAATATTCACCCAAATTATTAAAATTTAAAATCTTTAAACTTTAACATTTTGGATATTTAAACAAATTCTAAATTTGTAATCTGAACTTCTATTTTTGATTATTTCGCTTTTTAAAAGTCCTAGTTTTCGAGTTTTGACTTAAAATTCAAAACTTATAAAAACCACTGATAGAATATTGTAAGTCCCGGCATGGGAGATATAGGCTAATGTTATCAATAATTTCTCCATACCTGTGAGGAATATTTCAGTTTTATTATTGAGTTAACGAAGTTGGGGTGTCTTGGTTTCTTACATAAGAACGTCTTTAAAATTTGTACAATGAAACTTTGAGAAATATGCTATAAAAAATTTGGGGGTCACGGATATGTCAAAAAAGATAGTGTTCTAAAAATGGTCAAATTTGGTGTTTTCGCACTATATTTACATTAGATAGCCCTATACCACAATTCAAGGGCATATTTTTTCTGTAAGCAGACATACGATTTTTCCAAACTTTGTATATTTATCGGTACAATATAGAACTTCAATTTAAAAACAAAAAAAAAAAGATATGTCACGGACCTTTTGAAAAAATAATATCATGAAACATGAAGAATTTGTTAAGTTTTTCAGAAAGGGGAGATAATTCCATTAAAAGTAATTTGGGACCCCAAAATTAAAAAAAATCCACGTTTTTGAGGAAAATTATAATAAACGTGTTTTGTTAAAATACTTTAGACAAATACAAAAAAACAGAACTGGGATCAACTACCTTATTTTTTAACATACTTAGAAAATTGTTTACTTATTCCAAGGTATTTCAGCATAGAATTATCTCCCATTGATAAAACTTTTTGAATTTTTGGAAAATATGTAATATAATTCAAACAAACTTGATACTTATCGTTCATTCTTATTTCAATTATTGTATTAAAGACACATAAAATCATTTAGACGACATTCTCATTGAATTATTGTATTTTTGCTGAGATGCGCAAAAAAGGTGCTCAGTTTTAGACACCCAAACTACCTTAAGTTAGACGGGAGAGCTGGGTGGACAGGGAACAGGGAGACTTATTTACGTTTGTGTGGTCTTTTGTCTTTTTTAAAACAAACTAATACATCTAGCCGAAAATATCTTTGTGTCCGTTATCTCCGTGTAGATTTGTATTTAATTCAAAGATAATGTTTCTAGCTTTAAAATACTATAGTTCATGAAGGTGGGTCAGAATTAGTATTAGCGGGAAACGAGATTGGCAAAAAGTGCAGCTGAAAATGGGAAAGAATGTCTATGTTGAGACGGGAACCACCGATTTAGCCTGTAAAATTGGATAAACCGGCTTCTTTAAGGGTCTTTGTAAAAAAATGTTCAGTCCCGGTTGTCACCCACTTTAATCACAGTGCCTGTTCCTTAACTTTTCTCCTAGGATCCTGCCCTACCTTCTCAAAGGTACGAATTGACATCAATGGTGTAGATTTCTTAAGCTAGATGCATAACATTTGATATTATACAAATCTACACACGGAAAACAGATACACAAATAAAGATTAGTGCACTTGTGTATACCAACCCTCCATGGTAATTTAACTCAATGTTATATACCCCGCCACGTTCCACAAAATTTCAAAGTTTAAAGGGCATACATGTAACTCCAGATACATGTGTACTACTGAAGCCGAAATTAAACTTGGTCTGTGTTTTTTGGTTAACAACTTACATACCAAATTAGAATAGAATAATCAAGAGCTATCGCCGAATGGGAGCCAGATATACCCCCCGCTCATTGGACCCTGAATCAATATGGCAAATGAAAATTTAGGTGGGTGTGGACACAGTACAAGTGCGGATACAATGAGTATGGACACAATGATGTAATCCTCAAAAAAATCAGACAAAAATAAAATTCACCCTTTTTTGGCCTCTTTGACATTTTTTCACAAAAATTATAAGCTTTAGAGTAAGGGACCGACCATTGAACTTGAAAGGGGGGGCTATGGTTTTTTTTTTCTAAAAAAAATATTTTGGACCTGATTTTTTGTGAAAAAAAATATTTTGGCTGCCAAAATAATGAAAAAAAATTTCTGAAGGGGGCTTTCTGCCCAAAAAATAATGTAAATTTGGAAAAAAATATTTTGTTGATACATGTGAACAAAAATAAATAAATTTTTTCGCGCAAAGCGCGAAAAAAATTTTCTGTCCAGAAAAAAAAACCATACCCCCCCTTTCAGGTTAAATGGTCGGTCCCTAATTTAGTTCCAACACATTGAAAAAACTTTTTCAAGAGGATTACAATGAAAAAAATGTTTCTCTCCCAGCTTAATTTCACAACATCTACTTGATATCCTTTGAATTATTTCTTTGAAAATTATTCGAGTCCAAACAAACACTGCAGAAAGAATCAATAAAAAGTCAAATTTTCTCAGCTTTTTTGGTGTCAGACAATAATAATAATCCTTCAGGTCCGGCATGGGGTAATGCTAATTTGTAATTGTTATGCCCTGTAATGCATTACATTATTACAAATGTAGTAATGTGTAATGCTCTATTTTAAGCATTACATTTCAAAAATGCCTGTAATTTAAGAATTATATGTCATTACATATCATTACTTTTTCTACTATGAATTTTCATCTATAAAAATTTCTTTTAGTGAAATGTATTGAAACTCCATGTAAAATTTGTTATATCTGCAACTTATCTGAAAGTATGATAAATAATTTGTTTTCATTCAAAAAAACTATAACGAAACACATTAATTTTAATTCTTGCTCTGAAAATTTGCAATCGTTATTTTAAAAAAACAAACATAAGTTCTGGTGAACAAAGTATAATTACTTCAAGGATCAATGATTGTCACACGTAAAACTCTTAATTAGTTACATTTCAATTAGTTCCTTGTCTTTGACAAATGGATTTATTGCTTAATTGGTGTTAATTAAAGTGTAAGATATAAGAAACCAACCATGAATATATATGTGTAGGGAACTAAACTGAATTTTTTGGAAAAAAAACTACATACAAAGTTTAATTTTGAAAAGATCATATGAACTTAACACAGTGTGAATTTCAAAATTGTCCTAGAAAAATGTGAAAAGGGATGAAAAATATAAATTATAAAAAACATAGTAAAAGAGATAATACAGTATATAAATTACATATTTTTTTGACTTATTCCACAAAATGAATTCACTGGCAGCTAGCTAGGTTGTCAATGTGAATTAAAAGTTAAAGGAAGCTTATAGATGCTTTATCTCTGTAAAAATATCATTAGACCATGGTCACCCACAGGCACATGTCTCAGAAAAAAATGCCACTATAAAGCTTCAGGGACTTCAACTTCGTTTTATAAAATAACTGCACAATATCATTTAAATGTGTATTTTTTAAGCACATTATCTGAGTGTTTTGGTTGTTAAGGTGTTTATTTCAGCAAAAAACGTGCCTTTTGTCGCCCGCCATTCGTCTCTTTTGTTCAGAATGTTTGATCTCTGTTGTCATGTATCATAATATGTTACATACATTAATGATTGTTTTTTAAAAGAGTTCATCGATTTATTTACCCAAAGTTTACTTACATATTGATACGCCAACCTAGTCTCTGTTTGGTTTTTTGCGTAATATATTATGACCCAGGTATAACTAATGACAAACCCTTAGCATCCGAAAACATGGACCGTAGCATACCAACGTCAACCCCACCTTCAATGTAAAAAAACTGAGGAGCATCTTCATGCAGATCTATGATCTTTGTGGTATTATCCACGTCCGGAAAAGGGGGTCCACCACTAGTTTTTGTAAGACTTCTCTTCACATTAGCGGACTGCAACATTGCTTTTGGACACGATTTGCGCCATTCCTTTGATTTGTTCCACCGTCCATTTGCCTGATGCTCTGGCATTCACTGTAATAGTGATGCTCTGCCTCTATATATAATGACATACTGAATCATGAAAACAACTGATAATATTAAGCTCTCTTAGCATGGATTATTAAACAAAAAACAGTTGCATTGTGACAAGCTCAGATATATGTAAATGGGGGGGGGGGTTAGTAATTTACTTTTGTGGTTCCCCCATAATAGAGTGCGTGAAATAACGGTCGTTGACTTTTATAGCAGTAGACAGCGAAAAAAGAGAGAAAGGAAGCAATTTGAGCAAAAAATCAAAAATCATCTGTCATCTATAAAAGTGGCAAGATACCAAGATATCAAATTTGATAAGTTTTAAAACCGCATTAATATTGAATTTCGTTTTAATTTTTCATTTGATTTGCTCCTAGATATTCCTTTGATATCTGTATTTTTGTAAGAGATGGTCGAATTTTGAAATATGCATCTTGTAGAGACGCAACATAATGCTCCAGATAAGAAATTAGAAGTAATTTAAAAACAAAACAAAACATGGTGTAGAATCGGCATTTCCAAACTACTCAGAACACAACTGCTAAATAAACTGGTACAGCACTGCTAAGGGGATGGAATCAAACGTTGGGATACTTTAGTGACCAATATAGAGAACAAAGACTGTCAGGTTAAGACGGTTATCATGGACGACATCGCCGAAACATTCCCGCGCTTTTACCAGAAAACTATCCACAAATGGAGCGATATAAATCACGTAAAATCGCAGTTTAATAACAAGTTATGCAATTTCTTACGAGGGCTATGCACTGCCTCTATTTCACATCATAATGGATGTTTGTCTTATACTATTCTTCCCGATAGAATGACAGTGATCTCGAAGCAATTGCTACTCACGTATATAATGACCATGACATGTGAAATAGTAAATTATCAATCCAGTTAATTATAGACTTACAATAGGTAAATTCACAAATACAGGTCTCAGAAAATATATATTGATTGATAAGTTAGAATTTAAAGTCCAGTAAGCAAAAGTTCAGCTACATCTGGACGAAATAAACAAAAATATACAAGTAAAAGGAAAAAGCAAATACATGCGGAATGGCTAAACGGGACAAAGAGTTTGGATTGCCACTGGAAAAGCGGAGAAATCAGTAGGGGCACGAAATTTAGCCTTCTATACGGTACCAAGCGACGTCGTTCTCTTTAATAAAATATGGTAAGGGTCTTTACAGCATTTGTCCACACAGGTTGAATACAATGGTTCGCGGTCAGGCTTTTTGTATTATGACATGCCCAGATTAAACAGGGCATTACCGATTCATGTCCGTGAAAAGTTAATTTGAAGCTCAGGGAAAAGTTAAATCGAATCAATATATTGATATGGCTGAAATTTTGAATGAACCCTTAACAGGTGACAATGATATTATTCCACTTGGTATGAATCGTTTTGGTTAGGTTGGGACTTTCTAGTCTAGAGATTTGCATAAACATTGAAAGACCATAGCACAATTCCTGCTGCTGCGTGGTACAAGAAATGGCAGTGAAATGTGCAACTTGTGATTTCTTCATTAGAAAAGGGATAAAGCCAACTCAACTGATAAGGTAATTGTTAAACGAAACGATGAAATGGGCCATGACGCTGTGAAAAGGAGAAAATTACAAGATAATCCTCGTAATGTAGAGATGTATAGGAAAAATCGATTCAAGACCAACTTCTTCTATTACACAATCCATCAATCAGTCGATCTATTACACTGTCGCCGAGAAAAGAATGTAAAATCCTTAGAGTATGGGTATTGATGATACTGTCAATGTAAATTGGTTCATCAAAACGGCCAATGTAATAAAAGACGTTGATAAAATTCATTTTATTGCCGGTCTTGGTTAGATAGTTTTTGTGTACCATCATTCGTGTTAGATGGCCCGTCTATACAAGCGTACAGGCTGAAAACATAACAAAAGAACATTTATCGACAAGCCGCGCTTCCAAAAAGGATGCTCTGCAAATACTAATTAAATAATTCATGTATACGTTATTTACCAAGTGATTGATAAGCTGAAGCGAGTAACTAGATCTGCATTTAACAATGAATTAAAGACTACATTAGCATAAATGAAATATTTTGATCATGCTGATACGTGTTGAATGTGCCATATGAAGCTTGGAGACTTTTCCTTATTAATGAGAGTTCAATTTTGGTGTGGTTTATAAACGAACGTCTTATAAAATATAAATATGGCATTCATCAGAGCTGGTGAACAAAGACATATGCCACCCATAAACATAATGAACGCAATTGTGAAATATACTACCACTCTTGGAATAGTGGCACAAAAATTTAAAATACTTAGAAAGAACAATACAAATTTTTAGGGACGCAGCATTTTGACATCGGGTATTAAGACAATTTTTTCAGACGACATTTAACCAATGACGACCAAAAAAAAAACAAAAACAAAAAAACAAAACAAACAAACAAAAAATGCATGGGTGTTCCGCGGAACACATGTATCGCCTGCACTATCTATTTTTTAAAGAATTCCTGTTTTGTTATATAATGACAATGTCCCAGACAATCAGAAAAAAAACCAAAATTAAAGAAAATCAAATGCCTAGTGTACATCTGCAATATGTATTTAAACATTCTTAGTAGTTTTTTGGAAGTACTAAGGGGTTTAGGGTGAGTTGCGATTAAAGGAGGTATACTCTACTGCTCCAATAAGCTAAAATGACAAAGTCTAAAAACAGCTAGAAAATCTGAAAAAAATCAAAATTAATCAAAACCTATATGCATTGTGCACGTATGCAATATATATTGAAGCATTCTTGTAAGTTTGGTTGGAAAGTACCAAGTGGTCTATGAGGATTTGCGGATAATGGAGGTATATACTCCGACTCCAATAAGCAAGAGGTATATACTCCGACTCCAATAAGCAAAAAATGACAAAGTCCGAAGATAGTTAGAAAATCTGAAATCAAAGCATGGAATGCTGTTAAGGCATATTCCTAGGTATTCCCAGAAGTCCTGTAATTATTACTGTTTTGCTGAAATATTGGCATTAATTTTTCAAGAATAGAACTCGGAAGTTTTCCTTCTCGGTTTGGATTGTCTTTTCAGTTTGTGTATGGGTTCTTGCCGATGAAGTTAAAACTTTATTTTTTTCCATTGCCTTGTTCATATAAGTATTCCAAACAAGTGTTACACTCGGCTTGATTAATGTTGATAAATTCTGATTTTATCATGTTAATTATCACTTAAATGACTATTTGACTGTGATTAAAACACTACTTGATTTAAAAAAAGATGTGGGTTGCAGACTTCTACTTATAATGGACCTCTGGTAGAGCATTGCATATTTGTATTTTTATCTATATGTATATCAGCTTCTTTTTTGTTGGAGGCTGGGCGCCGAAATGCTTTTAGCCACTTATAATCTTTTAAAGGTTAGAACTAGTTCTACTATGAAATAACTAGAGGTACTGCTGAACGCAGGAGGGCCCCGCAATAGGCAGTCACTTCCCTTGTCCCAAATTATCAACATTTGTTTCCTTACCTTATTTTGGCTTTACATTTAGATCATTTTGGGTATTTGTTCTCTATCAGTTTTTAAACATATTTGATTTTATCTGCACTGAAGAGACATAAGTTGTCGAAATGCGGATATGCAGAAAATAAATTCACAATAACTTCGGTATTAAGTTATTTGTTTATGAGGATATTTTAAAATAAAAAGTTAAAAAGTATCGGCAAACAGGAAGTAGTAGCACGGCAAACCTGAAAATAGCTTACACGATACAACTTATCATCATGAAGCTTTACACATGTTACACCAAATATCAAATCATTCCCAGTTGAAAAGGCCAAGAAAATTTGACGAATATTTTCTTCCATAGAGTGGTACAATAAAAAGTTAAAGTATCAGCAAACAGGAAGAGGTGGCATGGCATACCTGAAAATAGCTTACACGGTACAACTCATCATCATAAAGCTTCAGACCAAATATGAAATCATTCCCAGTTGTAGAAGCCCAGAAAACTCTGACGAAAAATTTTCATCAATAGAGTGGTATAATAAAAAGTTAAAGTATCGGCAAACAGGAAGTAGTGACACGACAAACCTGAAATATGCTTACACGGTACAACTCATCATCATAAAGCTTCAGACCAAATATAAAATCATTCCCATTTGTAGAAGCCCAGAAAACTTTGACGAAAAATTTCATCCATAGAGTGGTATAATAAAAAGTTAAATTATCGGTAAACAGGAAGTAGTGCCTCGGCAAACCTGAAAATTGCTTACACGGTACAACTCATCATCATAAAGCTTCAGACCAAATATGAAATCATTCCCTCCTGTAAAAGCTCAGAAAACTTTGACCAAAAAATTGTTGACAAACTGACGGACGGACGGACAAAGTGAAAACTATAGGACACCAGCATCTCGATGCGGGGCCCTAAATATGTACATAATTTTATCAGGACCTTGTTCAACTGACATTTTTACATTTGACTTTCGTTATCTAGCATTTAACTTGGGTCATGGCGGAGGACAATGTTTTGTCTTCGTGCACGTGTTCTTGGTGCCGTGTACCAACAGATTTCATTCTCTGTTTAAACACATCGTTAAAATGAATTACTAAAAAAGAAGGAATCACTGCAAGTGATGAAAATTCTGCAATCGAGCGCTTCCTCCAGTTGTAACAACTCAGAGACAGTTTGGGATCTTCATATTGGTTCTTTGCAATCCAGTACAATTGTTGTACTTGAGGTACGCCGTCGGAGATAAAGTATAAGCCTTCCGTGCTTCATTGTTGACATAGTTATTTTTTCCTAAAATTTAAATGTATTTAAATATTCCATAAAAGCATTTGTTGTAATTTCAGATTATTTAAACTTATTTGACCCTCATTTACAACGGCGTATGCCATGCAGGCGTAACTAAGTATGGCCATTAATAGATAAACAAAACAACGCGCCACCTGTCGGGACATTAAACAAAGCAAACAAGAAAACGTAGCTGCGGTTCGTTTGACCTATTTTTAAAGCAGAGAAGATGTCAATGTTTTTTAAAGGTTGAAATTCATATATATTGAGAAATACATCCATTTTTACGAGTAACAACACCGAAAGCAGAAGTTACTATGTTTCCATTCATACGCGGGTATGTAAAGGCCGTTTTCTAAGGAACAGATAACTCCGTCGAGCACGTATACGTCAGCCTGTCAATCACTATGCGTCAAAAGCAACAATCAGTACATTTTGGGTGAATTCAGCGTATTGAAGATAGAACTAATTACTTTTTAAATGCATCATCATAAAAAATATCTCACTGTTCTATTTTCATAGCATTTTTGTGAGCTTAAGTTAGAAAAGAACGAATTTTTAGCTCACCTGGTCAAAGGCCATGTAAGCATAGCCATCACTCGGCGTCCGTCCGTCCGTCGCCCGTCCGTTAACTTTTATTAAAAGATCTTCTCATCTGAAACTTCTGGGCCAATACTAACAAAACTTGGCCTGAATCATCACCAGGGTATGCTCTTACAAGTTTGTGATTTTTATGACCGTAGACCAACTAACATGGATGCTGTTACTAAAAATAGATCATAGAGGTAAATTGCCGTTTTTTGCAAATTACTCGAAAACCATTACAGATATCAAAATTCTGACATGAAGTAAAAATGATCAGCATGATGAGATCTACCTGCCCAATTTTGAATAATATTCGTTTACCCGTCTTGGAGTTATTGCCCCTTTTCCATAAAAGTTTTTCGTTACTTTTAGATAGAAGTGAAGTTTATATAAAGAAAAAGGTCAGCATAGTAAGATATACATGTCCTGCAATTTTGAAGAAAATCTGACAACCCACATAGGAGTTATTGCCGCTTTTTTAAATTTTCACAATTGTTTAACGTTTTTACTTTCATTTTAAAAACTGTTTGAGATAAAGGTTAAATGTGAACTGCAAAAGTGTTGAGGTTTTCCAGAACTACAATTTCAACATAATTCCAGCAGGTTCGCATCTCATCCAAGATGGCCGCCAGCAAGAAAGATAGTTTAACATAGGACCCCATGGGAAATGCATTCAAAGATCTTCTCCTCTGAAACCACTGAGCCAATGGGGACCAAATTATGTCACAGTAGTCTTTGGATAGTCCCCTTTAAAGTTTGTGATTTTTATTTTCTTACTTCATCAAAGATGGTCGCCAGCATGGGACATAGTTTAACAAAGGACCCTAAGGGAAATGTATTCAAAGGTCTTCTCTGAAACTACCAAGTCAAACTAAACCAAACTTGGTCACAATAGTCCTTGAGTGGTCCCCTTTAAAGTTTGTGATTTTTAAGTTCGTACCTTATCCAAGATGGCTGCCAGCGTGGAGCACAGTTTAACATAGGGACCCTATGGGAAATGCATTCAAACGTCTTCTCCTCTGAACCCACTGAGCCAATTGGAACCAAACTTGGTTACAATAGTCTTTAGATGTTTCCCTTCAAAGTTGGTGATTTTTATGTTCATACCTAATTTAAGACGGCCGCCAGCAGGGAACATCGCTTAACATAAAGACTCTATTTGAAATGCATTCAAATGTCTTCTCCTCTGAACCTACTTGGTTACAATTGTCTTTGGGTGATCCCTTCCAAAGTTTGTGATTTTTAGTTTGTACCTCATCCAAGAATGAAAATGTAACCTCTGGTGAACTGATTCATAGTATGAATGGGTGGTCTATTGGTGACAATGAATAAAACCAGTCACCAGGTGAGCGATACAGGTTCATGTGAGCCTTTTGTTTGTTTTCGAGAAAAATCAGGTTGCTCTGCCTTTTTGTTGCGGCGATAAACAACTCCGAAATGGCTTGCACGAAGAAAATGTGATCTGAGATGCTGGTTAAGAACGATTTACATGTATATTTATAAAGAAAATATCGAATATTAACAACAATCTTCGATTTGAAAAAAAACAACTAAAGCCCCTCTTACACTAGACGAACGAACGCCGAACGTATAAAAATAAATTATATCCGTTTGTCTCCGTTCATATACGTTTGTCGTCCGTTCTTTATCCGGTGAATACGGTACAAGTACGGTGATGTCCTTTTTGTACGGTGAGATGAACAGGAATTTTTGAAATTTTTGAAATTTTTGAAAAATTTTGAACATGTTCAAAACTTGGAACGGACATATACCGCACAAAATGTCCGGTGAATGTACGGTAGGTTTACGTTTTCTTCGGTTGTCGTGCGTTGTATATACTTGTCCGTCTTACATCCATTCATGTACGGTAGATTAAATTAGTGAAACGGAGTTTTACCGAAGAGATAACGGATAAACCGTTCGAGTTCTGGACTTAAAGCGGAAACCAACCGGACGAGCACCGAATAAAATGAATTTATAATAATATATGTCGTGCAAAGACCAAAATTAACATGTAAAAAAATATAAGAATCGTCAAAGTAGGCCGAAATTAAAAGATAATAAGCACAAACAATTAAACAAAAAAAAAAATCTAACAACAGTAATGTCCCATATTTTCGACCTTATGGCTTCAACAATGAGGCAACCAAAATTATTGTCCTGCCAGAACGAGAGAAACTTGAACTACCGAAGAATAACGAAGAATAACAGAATTTATCTGGTTGCTCCCTAGTTGGAGGCCTAGGCCATTAGGACAATAATTTGAACCATACTTTCTGTTCATTTCTTCTGTTTATAACCAGTCTTTTATTATTTTTTTACTTTGTAAATTTTGTCCTTTTTTACCTTTTAAAATGTGGCCTACTTTTACCTTTTTAAGTTGCTTCTTTTTAGTAATTGCAAGACTTATGCAGTGTTTGTTTATTTGTATTTATATTGTAACATTTTTCTAAAATATACCCAAAACATCAAAATTAAAAGAAATTGTCCGTTTTCTCGCCGTATGGGATTTTCGCCTTGGGTCGTTAGTGAAGAAGGCTATCTATGACCCGACAGTTCTTTTCTTCGCATTGTCTTGCTTTTTTCTATTCGGTGACATTTTGGAAAAATGAATTTAAATGGTCTATCTGTGTAAAATAAGTTGTTGAGCGGTCAAAAGACATGGGTTTAATATAGCAAAGATAACAGGAAACACTTACAATGGCCAAAAATTACAATCACATGCCACAATCTACTAGGGAACTGCGCGCACACACACACACACACACACACACACACACAAAACAATAAAAATACAAAAGACAAATATAGACAACGATAAGAACTCGGGAAATCGATTGTTTTGCATAGTAATTATTCAATTCGTTTTTACTCGGTGCTCGTACGTTACGTTTTCGTTAGAAAACACAAAGAATACTAAAAAATTTCGATGATTAAAATCATGTTGAATACGATTTTGAACAAATATGCAGGTGATTAATGGTCGACACGAAAACCAGATCTGACTGAGATACTATATAAAGTCAACATTAACAAACGTGCCACCAATCCGCAAAAATTGGCTGGGTGATATGTCTAGTCTTGACATTTGTGATGCGGTTGCCGGTTTACACACAACTTTTCGGACTATTTTGCCCCAAGGTGCGTAGTTTACAAACAAATCCGGGAATAATGTGAAAAAAATGTACTCCGGATTGCATCTCTTTTTATTTTCCATCTCCGGCGTTGGTTAACAGTTCACCTTATGTGAGAATGAGTTGTGATTCAAAGGAGCCAGTCTATTATGAATGCTTACGTACTGAAGACGGGGTAAAATCGGTTGATTTCGTGACCAGTGTAATGTACAAGTGGAGTTATTTTAAATCGATCATTGAGATTTCAAACAACTTAAGCCCTCCCTTGTTTAAAAATAATAAAACATCCTCAATAATATTGGTTGCACTGTATTATTTTGGCAATGCAAGCAATAATTTACAAACTTACCCTTCAATTTTCTATTTGCTCATTGCACGTGATTTTATCGGACCATGACATGTTGTCAGTACAAATAGTTCCGTTACGCATTTTGCCTGAGGTGGCATGCATACGAATCATCCCGAGAATACATTCTTTGATGGCCACCAATTAATTTATTCATGTTACATATTCATTAATTTTGAAGCTTTTTATATGTTTTACGAGGTTTTGGACTTGCAACTGCTTAATTTCTGGAACCAAAAAATTGAAACAAATTAAGCTCATATTGCTTTAAAGTCAGTCTAAGTCACAACCTAAGTTACCTAAGCCGATCTTCATGTAAGTCCTACAAGAAAGTCAACAGATATTCCTGCAAAGAATAGGCAAAAGTCAAGAAGTAGGTAGTTAAACCTAAGTTTAAATCCCTATTTAAAATGTGTAAGATTTAATAAAGTTTATGATACACATCATTTACATGTATCAACACAATACAAGTACTGGCATACCAACTATTAACGTTCATTACATAGGCATTTCGCAAACGTGTATCAATAAGTAGACATTTCACAAATCTCACAAACACGTATCAATTAACTATGTTTAAAATGTACCATATAATTACAAACATTACATATAGGTACATAAACAGTTTACAAAACACGTACTCAATAATACATACATTCAACTATTCATATACTAAGTGACAAAATGTTAACTTAACGTGAATATGTAAATAAAATAAATCAAAGTCTTACGTATGGGTGTATGTAAATGCCTAACTAGGACTAATTATCAAAGTGTGTACGTGAATGTTACAATTACCAAAGTAAAAGTTTTAAATGATCATGAGTATCTCAAAACACAATAAGTATAGTTTTATAACGAGAAAGAATTGTATATCGATGGATATCAACTAGAGTTATGTAATTTCAAAATATAATAAATGAGCCTTTGTCGAGTTTATTTACCCCCCCCCGCAAACAAAGTTGGGGGTATATAGGAATCACCCTGTCCGTCCGTCTGTCTGTCCGTCCGTCCGTCCTTGTACCTAGTCAGCGCATGTTCTCCTAAACAGCTGCTTGGATTTTGATGAAATGTTACACCATCTGAAGATATGCATGAAGTAATATGGTTGCTGCCCGAAATTTTGAAGGGGAGATAATTCGTCTTTGAATATTTTCTGGAAAAAGGGGGAGGCAAACCTTGTCAGCGCGTGTTCTCCTAAACGGCTGTTTGGATTTGGATGAAATGTTAAACATTTGTAGTACACCATCTGCAGATGTGCATGAAGTAATATGGTTGCTGCCAAAAATTTTGAAGGGGAGATAATTCGTCTGAATATTTTCTGGAAAAAGTGGGGAGGCGAACCTTGTCAGCGCATGTTCTCCTAAACGGCTGCTTGGATTTTGATGAAATGTTACACAGTTGTAGTACGCCATCTGAAGATGTGCATGACGTAATAAAGTTGGTGCCCGAAATTTTGAAGGGGAGATAATTTGTCTCTGAATATTTTCTGGAAAAAGGGGGTGGATGAACCTTGTCAGCGCATGCTCTCTTAAGTGGCTGCTTGGATTTTGATGAAATGTTACACAGTTGTAGTACACCAGCGATTTAACATTCTTTCGATTTGTTAAAACTATTTCTTTTATGATTTTCATAAATAAATGCGGTGAATTTTAGTGCCGAACTGCAATAGAAACGTCGAAAAAGTGATAGCTCATCATGCGCGATGGAACTCGACCAATGAAATTTCCCGTAAAAGCGATACATATGTACAACTAGTTCATATCTAACTCCAGCTGCAAAGTCTCATTATGTACCACAAAATCGCTATTCGTGCAAGGAATTGTTAATGAGGATGAATCATAAGAGAAATGTTATAATTTTTATCAAATCTATCTTAATCAATATCTGAAAATGTCGGTATGTTTCATAAAATATAATTGCTTACAAGTGTTGTATATGTTTTTATGTTAATACATATACTTCTGGTTGATCTCGACCTTTTGTACATGTTGGGGGTGTAAAGTATATTAGAACGTCGAAAAAATCGACTAAGCCAAACTAACCATATCAATGATATCTGATTTTCAATGTGAAATTCAGCATGAATACAATGTCAATATTTGGCTTTCGAAAATAAGTTTCACTCAAGTTATAGTCTCAATAAAATGAACAAATATTCATTATTTTCCTTAAATCTCACCATAAAATACAAAGTATAGCTTTCTACAACTGTAACAGTTGAATTAACACGTATCCACTATGAAGTCGCCCTGAATATCCAGTGTCCAAATACAATGTATCCAGTCCGAGTACACTCGAGAGGAGGAGACACAGTTTGTACATGTACAAATAAAGTCTGTTAATCTAGTCGTTGAAGATTTTTACGTTTGTCACAATTCTGCAGCCGGTAGAGCAAATAAAACTACATCAGTCACATTCGAATCTTTATTTCCATTTACGATTAGCAGGAGAGATAACAAAACAACATAGGATAAATTTATTGTTTTGTTCTGTCTTTTTGTTTTTTCTTTATCTTAATTTAAAACATATAAGTCAGGTAAGTTTTTTTTTCAGATTAAATTGATATCAAAGCAGAAGTCCTACTGAAGCACAAATGAATTTTTAGTCTCAATATCATTTCAGTTATTTGCTCATTTACTGCCCTTTCATCAGCTACACTCTGCATCCGCAATATCCGCTTGTTTTTTGACTTACTGGCACCAAATTTGCCAGATTATTTTTTGTTTCGAATGAAGTTGAAACCAGTTACTGATATCTCAACTTCCAGTTACGGACATCAGCTGTTATTCGTTTTCCACCAGTTACCGACATCACCGAGGTATTTTGTATGGCCACTTTCTATTTCTTGCGATTAGATTATGAAAAATCCTCGAGCAGTTCTTTTAAAATTTACTAACGCATCAAATTAGACATGGAATGTAGCCGAATAAATCGTTATTGTCACAAAATCAAAATGTTAAGCTGACAGGCGGTCCTTATCTTGGGATATCAGTTACTGCAGTTATCGATATCACATTTATCCCAGTGATAATATATTTAGTAAAGAAACATTCTGCAACATTTTGTTGCAATAGGGATTCCTATGGGAACAAACTGTGCGCCGCTTTTAGCTGACCTTTTCCTTTACTCGTACGATGCCAAGTTTTTACAAGGGCTTATTCAAAGAAAACAAAAACATTTAGCCCAGTCCTTTAATTTCAGCTTCCGCTACATAGACGATGTGCTCTCTCTTAATAATCCTAAATTTAATGATTATTTACAGCAGATCTATCCAAATGAATTTGAAATTAAAGAAACAACTGAAACACCTACTTCAGCTTCGTACCTAGATCTTTTATTGTATATTGACGAAGATGGACGTTTGAAATCTAAGCTATATGACAAGCGTGATGATTTTAATTTCCCCATTGTGAACTTTCTCTTTCTTAGCAGCAATATACCTACCTCTCCAGCCTATGGAGTGTACATTTCACAGTTGATTCGTTACTGTCGAGCTTGTAGTTTGTACCGTGATTTTTTGAACAGAGCAAAAACACTGTTCCAAAAGCTGCTTAGTCAGCGATTTGTTCAACCTTTGTTAATTTCATCCCTCATGAAATTCCATGGCCGTCACCATAGCATCATTGAAAGATATGACGTGTCAGTATCCCAAATGAAAGTGGACATTTTCAGCTAGATTCACGTCTTCCCGGATTTGACTACCGACTTTGACATTTTCCCGGATTGAATCACCCACAGTGTGATGGGTGCTGTTAACAGAGCAGGACATGCTTACCCTTCCGGAGCACCTGATGTCACTCTTAGTTTCACTGGAGTTCACACTGTGAGTGCCTTTGTTCTGAATGTTGTGGTTTCTGGTTCTGTGCTTTGTGTCTGTCTGGCGTCATTGTTTTTGTGTATAACGTCATTGTTTTCTGTGTTCTTGTTTTTGCCCTGTCTTTGGACTTCGATTTTTGTGAATTTCACCCCTTTGTTCCTTCGGTATTCTACTGCCGTTGTTTGATCATGTTTATTACATGAATAGTAGTCTGATTCCTGCATTATTAGATTAACCGACTGATGCAAGATATGTGGGCATATTTTTAGCTATTTCTTAATACTAAGCACACAATGCATGATGGAATGGTTTTAATCCGTCGTTATCGGAGCCTCTAACTGATGCATGATATGAAGTTTCAGTTCAGATACATCTATTGACTTTCTAACAGTTTTTTTTGATTATCTAATGTACATGTTTGTCTATAAAAAAACAACTACGTATTAATAGATATCATGGAGCCATTTCTATCCGAAAGAACAAGTTCACAGATGTATAATGTGTAAGTAACAGTTCAGCTAGAGCTTGATTACCTTCATTACAGGCGATCTGCAGAGGTGTTAGTCCTTCCTTATTAGCTGCACTGACTGATGCATGATTTTGCAGTAATAAATCAGCTACATCTTTATAACCTTTGTTACAGGCACGGTGAAGTGGTGTCCTCTCTCCGTCATCAGGTTCATTGACTGATGAATGATATGAAAGTAAAAGTGCAGCTACATCTTTATGACCATTGCTACATGCATGGTGGAGTGGTGTTCTCCCAATATTATCAGTTTGACTGACTGATGCATGATGTTTTAGTAAAAATTCAGCTACATTTTTATAACCTTTGTTACAAGCATGGTGGAGTGGTGTCCATCCTACATTATCAGTTTGATTGACTGATGCCTGATGTGTAAGTAAAACTTCTCCCACATCTTTATGGCCTTTATGAGAGGCATGATGAAGTGGTGTCCTTTCTTTATTGTCCGTTTGATTGACTGATGCACGATGCTGCAGTAAAAAATCAGCTACATCTTTATAACCTTTGTAACAGGCATAGTGGAGTGGTGTCTTTCCTACGTGATCAGTTTCAATGACCGATGCATGATGGGTGAGCAAAAGTTCTGTAACATCTTTATAACCCTTGTTACAAGCATGGTGCAATGGTGTCCATCCGTCATTATCAGTTTGATTAACTGATGCGTGATGCATAAGTAAGAGTTCAACTACATCTTTTTGACCCTTGTTACAGGCGAAGTGGAGTGGTGTCTTCCCTACATTATCAGCTTGATTAACTGATGAATGATGCATAAGTAAAAGTGCAGTTACATCTTTATGACCGTAATAACAAGCATGGTGGAGTGGTGTACGTCTGTCATTATCAGTTGGACTGACCGATGCATTATGTGAAAGTAAAAGTTCAACTACATCTTTATGACCATTGTTGCAGGCATGATGTAGTGGTGTCCATTCCTCATTATCACTTTGACTGACAGATGCGTGATGTGTAAGTAAAAGTGCTGCTAAATCTTTATGGCCTTTGCTACAAGCATGGTGTAGTGGCGTATGACCTTTATCAGAGGTTTCATCGACTGACGCTTGATTTTTAAGTAACACTGCAGCTACATCTTTATGACCATTGCTACAGACAAGGTGGAGTGGTGTCCATTTTTTATTATCAGTTTGAGCGACTGATGCATGATATGTGAGTAAAAGTATAGCTACATCTTTATGATCTCCGTTACAGGCATGATGGAGTGATGTCCATCCTGCATTATCAGTTTGACTTACTGATGCTTGATGTGTAATTAAAAGTGCAGCTACATCTTTATGACCATTGCTACAAGCAAGATGGAGAGGTGTAAAACCTTTCTTAGAAGTTTGACTGATTGATGCTTGATGTGTAAGTAAAAGTTTAGCTACAGCTTTATGGCCATTCCTACAGGCATGGTGGAGTGGTGTCCATTCTTCATTATCATTTTCATTGACTAATCCATGATGTAAAATTAAAAGTTCTGCTACATCCTCGAAACCTTTGTTACAGGCAAGGTGAAGGGGTGTCAATCCTTCATAATCAGCTTGACTGACCGATGCATGATTTGTAAGTAAAAGTGCAGCTACATCTGTATGACCTTTGTTACAGGCAAGATGGAGTGGTGTCCATTTTTTATTAGAACTTTGACTGACCGATGCGTGATGTGAAAGTAAAATTGCAGATACATCTTTATGACCTTTGCTACAGGCATGATGGAGTGGTGTCCATCCTTCATTATCAGTTTGATTGACTGGGGCGTGATTTTTAAGTAAAAATGCAACCACGTCTTTATGACCATTGTTGCAGGCATGGTGGAGTGGTGTCCACCCTTCATTATCAGTATCTTTGACTGAAGCGTGATGTTTAAGTAAAAGTGCAGCTACATCTTTATGACCATTGTTACAAGCAAGGTGGAGTGGTGTATGACCTTTCTTCGAAAACTGACTGACTGATGCACAATGTGTAAGTAAAAGTTCAGCTACATTGCTATGACCATTGCTACAGGCATGATGAAGTGATGTCCAATCTTCATGATCAGTTTGACTGACCGACGCATGATGCATAAGTACAGGTTTATCTACATTATTATTTACCTTGTGACAGTCTCGGTGGAGTGGTATCTCTCCTACAAGACAAGGTTCACAGGCTGATACGTGATGAGTTAGTAAAAGTTCTGCCACATCTTTATGGCCTTTATTAGAGGCGTGATGGAGTGGTGTCCTTCCTTTATTATCCGTTTGATTGACTGCTGCATGATGTGTTAGTAAAAGTTTAGCTACATCTTTGTATCCCTTGTAACAGGCGTGAAGCAGAGCTGTCCTTCCTTCATCATCTGTTTGATTAATGGATGCATTGTGCGAAAGTAAAACTTTAGCTACATCTTTATAACCTTTGTTACATGCATGATGGAGTGGTGTCCATCCTTTGTAAGATGTTCGACTGATTGATGCATGATGTGTAAGTAAAAGTTCAGCTATATCTGCATGGCCTCTATAACAGGCAATGTGCAGTGGTGACCATTTGTTATAAGCTGTTACCTCCAATTGTTGTTTATCTCTATCCAAAATTAAAATGCAAAAGTCATAAAAGCCAAAACGTGCACAAACAAAAAGTGCTGAAGTTTTGAATTTATCTGCAGCTGTACAAAAAGACAGATTATTAGTTTTCTTTATGAAATCTATGAACATCCGTCTATATTCCGGGAATTGTGTTTGACAATTACCAAATACCTCCCAATTTTTGCCGTCATTGATATCTTTTAAAAGTCTGTTGAAATATATATTTTCGTCGTCCTTACTCAAGAGGATTTTCTTTTTGTCGTTTTTGTTTTCAAATATTTTAAACTGTAATCTATCTTTTACAAAAGAACTGTGACCATGTTCCAAAATACACTGTTTAAAGTCCCTTCCAACAACATAAGCAATGATATCAAATACTTTGTCGTGGATACTTTGAAATGAATTGTCATTTTCCTTGAGGTAAATATTAACGAGTCTTTTCATCGTTGACATTAGTTCCTTTTTGGATGGTATTTTTGTAAAATTTGATTCATCACGTAAATCCTTAAGAATTGCTCTACAGCTTCGATCTTTTATCTCGAATATTTGTTTGTTTATAGAGTTGTTAAATATAACAAGTAACGCTAAACAGAAATAAGAAGGATCATATTTTTTCTTCCATTCTTTTATATCTTGTTCTATGATTTCTGCAGGTGTTTTGAAGAAAGAAGAGATATCAATAGTTTTACTACATGCATACAACTGACACAATAATGGAAAGAAAGGATACATATTGATGACGTCATCAGTAAGCTTATGGACACTGTCCTCGGGCAAATAAGATAAAGCTATTTGTTTCCGTTCCTCTAAAGATATCTGTTCATCTGCTGATTGAAGATCGCAGTGAGTTAAAGACAATCCTAAATTTTTGTTGCTACAGTTCTCATAAATACCCGATCTACAAGTCATCAGTATTCTGATCTTATGTTGGGATTTCATATGAACAATTAATTCATTTGTAAGTTTCTCCCATTGATTAACATCGCTTTCAACTAAGGAATATCTGCCTATGACATCATCAAATAAAAATAGCTGTTTAGTCTTAGGTATTGAAAATTCAATAATTTTTGAGGCATCATTGACTGGTAAAATGTCATATCCCTCATTTTCCTCCATGCAAGATGCAATATAGAAAGCTGTCGCAGATTTTCCTGATCCGGAATGTCCAGTTATAAGGACACATTGTTCTCTCTGGACAGTCTTTAATATCTCTGTTGCTCTACTTGTTGCAACGAATTTCTTCAATTTCTCTCGCCATTCGTCTTTTATTTTCGTGTGAATGTCTGCAAAATATATATGAATATTGAAAGAATTGCGCATAGATGAATATATTCATAACGACAAAAATCCAATATAACCAGCCTTTGAATATATACAGTCCGCCAAAAGATAAGCATCACCTCTTTTTTTTTGTTAACAGATAAAAATGTTTGGATGTTTAATTTACTGATTTACCTTTATGTTTTATTAAATATGAATATAAGACCTTTGTTTCACTTTTTTAATGATCATAATTCACAAAAAATTTTTGGGTACATATTGAGCATTTCAAAAATGGATGAAAAAACAACAACAAAGACGATTTTAAGTTTCACTTTGAGATCTTTTCGAAGACTTTTTTCAAAATGATACAGGTATAAAATTTTCTCAGACAAAACATGATTACATCAACAGTTATTTAACGTTAAAATCGCCAGGAACGAGTATAGCCTCCGCGCTTTCGGTGTCAATGTTCAACACGCCTCTGCATTAGTCTTGCCAAACGCTGTAGCCTGTATTATGGAAACCTCTGCCATTCCTCGATGGGAGCGGTCCTTAATTCATTCAAGGTCTGACATATTTGTTGATGTTGATTAATTTTGCGACCAATAAAGTCCCATACATGTATAATTAAGTTCATTTCCGTTGACATGGAGGGTAATAAGAATGTCTGAATGGACTCTGTCTCTATAAACTCCCTAACAATCCGGACTCGATGCGGCCGAGCGTTGTCAGTTGGAAAATTTTCTGTCTGCAAGAGCATGATTCTCGAAATGAAGAAATGCATTGTTTTCCAAGATGTCATCGCGGTATTTTTGGCTATTTAGAGTACCCTCAATAACCTGTAACTGAAGTTTGCAGTCGTTTGAAAGCAGCCCAAGACCGTATTGCTACCTCCATCGTATGCAGTAGTTCCATAAAGATTTTTGTTGTTCAATACAATGTTCCTTTTTCACAGGCTTCAGCAGAAACCGGCTTTCGTCGGACCAATGAATCCGCCATCCACTCCGTAGGTTCCATTGCCGATGCAGTCTTGACCAACGTAAGCGTGCTTCGCGATGTCTTAGATTTCATTCTGGGCGTTTCGAGTGCCTACGAGCTCGCAAACGAAAACTGCATATCCTGCGAATGTTCTGACACTGATACGCCCCCCAGTAGGCAACAGACCTGTTAATTGCACTGCAGTAGAAATTGGCTGTAATCTGGAAACGATCTTACCTAGGAGTAATTTTAAGGGTCGACCGGATCATGAACGGTCTTGGGCTAATTCTGAATGTCTGTTGATCACAGAATTGTTTACTCCAAGATTGGACGCTTTTTGACAATTACTCAGATCAAAATTCTTCCAACCGCTTGCCAAAGTTCGGCAACACTCATTTTACGTCTTACCATTTCAAAAAGCTAACCTATTAAAAGATAACCTATTAAGTTACGATCTACGTGCAATCATATGCATTCAGAGCAATTTTGTGTTAAAATGATTGGGAAAAACCGGTTTTCGAAACTTGATTTAAATGTCCAATAGTTTATCGATTGACATCTTACCTGTGTTTTTACGAAGAATTTGATTGCCAATTTCATGTACATTTATTGCAAGCTTCATTGATTGCCTTTGAAAAAATATATGGGAAAATATTTTGGTGATGCTTAAATGTTAGCAGACTGTATATATTTCTGATTCACTGGTACTGTTATACAGTAGCAATCTTAAAGTGAATAGTGTACTAGTATGGTAAAATCATTATACTAAGGTCTTTGACGTAACGCCATAAATGTAAAAAAATACACAAAATAAAAATATTAATTGTTTATGATTTATGTCCATTCATTTTAGGCTTGAATTTGTCTATGAAATATTCCTCTTCAATAGATCGTCTAATTTTACATTCTTTGTCCATTTTACAGATCGGAAAAAGACAACCGACACAATTATTTAAGTGTTCACTTAACGGGATTTTCTTGCATTGCGGCTGCAGTATAAGTTGTTTGTTTATGAGCACATGTTCAGGTAATCCATTGCTGGTTTACCCGATATAATTGTTTTTAACAAATGCCACATTCAATTGAATATATTAATTTCCTACCATTAGTAAGAATAAAATTTATCGCCATGTTTTCATCACTAAATATACATTTTTGTAGACTTATGTCTCGAATTTGAGTACTAAAATTTACGACAAAAGGGAAGACTTTAAAATCAAAATTACCAATTTCCCCAACATGGACAGTAATATTCCAAATTCTCCTGTATGTTTAATAGTTGAATCGATACACGAGAGCTTGCAGAAATTATATAGACTTCTAAATAGACATAGTTATCGTCTTGACCGGCTTGATTTATCAAGGCTAAAAAATTCCGTCTCATATTATCATTAAAAAGTTTAGGCCCGAACTCTCTTTTTTCTTAAATTTATACTTGAATGGTCTTTTTTTTTACTGTCAACGACCTTTCAACAGCAATTGCTGTCTAGTTGCTACCAAACACTCCCGCAATGGAAAGGGGGAGGGGTTGGTACTCAATAAAACCGGTTTAATCTTCCATTTCTATTAAAATGCTTGAATCAAGTCAGAACCATTGCGTTTGACAATTTTTTTCGGTGCTTTTCTACTTGCTTTGTCTTTTTCCCCCTTTGACTTTGGCTCATGACTATTCTGATCGATAATTCTAATTATTACACCCCATCTTTAAAAGAAACTAAATTTACACTAACTCGGTATTTTGTTATTTTTTGCCACTCTGCTAATGGACTGTTAATCCACGAGGGTATTCACCATCCCAGTAGTCAATACTTCTGTTCTGACCCGAAAACTGCTTTTTACTTGGAATCTTGCAATTCTTAAATTTTAGAAACTTTTACTTCCAATGAAAAACTAAGAAGTATGTCCCTTTGGCGTTGCTCTGTCCTTAGCTGATTTTTTTACTTTCTATTAAGATCTTTTTGTGTCAGTGAGATGTTAAAGGTTTTGGTTTAGAGGCTTCAATTTCTTTTTATTTTGATCTGCACTGAAGCGACATAAGTTGTCGAAATGGCCATTTGCAAAATTTAATTGACAGTTACTTCGGTATTTTGTTATTTATGTGGAAATTAATGGGACCACTTACACACCATTAGAATCACACCTGGATTTACAACTCTATATTGAATTTTAGAAAACAAAACTTTACCACAAACGTGGTGATTTCGACTTTTCAACATTGACCTTCCTGTTTTTGAGTAAAATTCACACACCCCCGACATTTAACATCTTATTTGCTATTGTAGTGCCTGTAGTTTGAACCGTACATTAATTTGTCAAAAGACATAAATTACTTTTACAACCGTATAATGATTTATAACTGTTATAAATGTCAATACAGATGTTTTACCGCGATTTGACATATCGTAATAATGTTTCTCTTTTACTAATAGACATCTTTAAGTAGATCCAGAGTTATTACCGACCTGACGAAAACAGAGAATGACGAACCCGGACTTTTCATTGGCAGTGTGATGGATGGCATACTTGGAGCATATCATTCATGGCCTTCCGGACCACTACTTGTATATCCAGGGGTTCATACTGCTAGTGCTTTAAATTTGTGGCTTTTTCTTCGTTTTTCGTTTCGGAATTTGATTTAAGAATCCCCCTTTCTTGCCTTATTGTTTCCGTATTAGTTTCCCGATTATATTACAGAAATAACTGAGTTGTCACGTAAAGCATGAAGAAATATCTTGCTAATATATGAAATATATTTCTGGGTTTGATGGAAGAGAAATACTAAGGTGATAAAAGAAGTATTCCTTAAAAACTTAGTACGATCACAACTTATCACTATTGCAGATGTATGAAATATCAGTGGATGCTGTTGAAGAAACATGGGAGCATTACAGGGAATTTCTATTTCTTAGTCTGAGGGAAGAATTCTTTTCTCATTACAAAAGATACATTCTTTGGAAGGATGGAATAAAGCAAAACAATTCATGTACTCTTTGCGACCATTGAAGACAACTTTTGCAGAATATACATGTGCTTTAAAATACAAAGACCTAAACAATACAATGCTTAGTTATGTACATAACAGAACGAGCATACAGTAATATAGTTGCCTTACAGAACAGATAGTTACTTAAATTCACCTGAAATGAGGGAATCATTACCTGTAAATGGCGAAACATTTTTTTAATATTTACCTCTCTGAACTTTAGGAATAACTTCTTGTTTACTCTGATGAATTTCTCCCAGTTCTGAGTGTTTTTCCTTAATGATCTGAAGTTCAAACTGATGATCTGATTGTATTTGTGAGAATTTTGACTTGTACCATTTTGTAGTTTTTATTTGTTCTTCCTGTAATTTTGATATTTTTGATTGGTTCCTGGAAATTTCGACCTCATGTTTTTTCACATCTTCCTGTAGTTCATCGATTTCCTTTAAAGACTTCTTCATTTCCGTCATAATTTGCTGATTTGATTGATCCAGGGTTGCAACGTGTAAATTTTGACATTCCTGTATAAAAGTAGCCCCTCCTAGTCTTCCTACAGCCTAAAAGTAAACATCAAATGTATGGAGATCTACAGATGTAATAAAAACATTGGTTATTATCAAGAAAGGGAGAACAAATCATTGTACTTCAAAACAGGATAAATTTAGTTACTCATTACTCTGCCCGAAATTAAAACTGACACTTTCAGCTACATTTCACATAACCGGTTTTTGACTCGACCTTGGATTGCCTCACTGATAGTGTGACAGGTGCTGCTGGCGGAGCAGGACATGCTTACCTATGCACCTGATTTCACTCCTGGTTTTCATGGGAGTTCACAATATAGGATTCTTAGTTCTTAACGCCGTCTTTTTATTTCCGTGCCTTGTGGCTGTCTCTCACGTCCTTGTTTTGTCTTTGTTTTTGTCTGATGCTATTTTTGCCATGTCTTTTTACTTTGTTTTTTGTTATCATCACTTCCCTTATTCCTTCGGTATTCTACTGCCGTTGTTTCATATTCATCGTCTCCCCAGGAATTGTGTAGAACGAACCATATAGGATAAAAACACATCACATACAATGTTTCACAATATTCAGTAAAGAAAAATTGTATTGCTGTCTATCTATTCTGTTACAACTCTTAATTATGAATAGCTCCTCGAGAAAAAGCAAAAATGTAAAGTGTCATGGCATGAAAAAAAAATGGAAATCAAAAAATATAACACTTTAGAATTTAACCGATCTCTTTTTTACATTAAACTTATTTTATTTGCAAATATAAATGCAAAAGGGATTGCTCACAAGGTATCTAAACATTCGACACATCCTCTCCTTTTCATATATATATATATATTAATCAAACAATAGACAAAAGTGAACAGTACACAAATAATACAGTTAACATTTCAGCCCCTATCCGGGCCTTTCTCAAAACACAATAAAAATAAAAAATAATATCAAACAAAAACTATGTACAAAAAAGTCTAAACAAAACAATAACAGCTACATTGTAGACGCTGGTTATCACAAAGGTAATACGAGATGAATGCCCGGAGGGAGATGAAGAAAAAACTTTTGTCATTTACTGTATATCTAAAAGTTTTTAACAAAATCAATAATTGAAGACATTGCAGTGAGTCCGGAAGAAATAATATCTGCAATTGGAAAATATGTTATTTGTAAATTTTAACACAAATTTCCTACTGCTTTTAGAATCTTAATCATCTCAAAATTCAGGTTTTAATATTCAAGCTGGATTTAATTTTTTGCATCCAGAACCGCTCCTTTGCTTGTCGCTTTGTCTCATTCCAAGATTGCGACAACTTGCATGTCTGTCCAGCTATGTCCTATGCTGTTGAAATGGACAGCCGTTGCCTGTGTTAATTCCTTTTTCTTTATGTGATTACGATGTAAATTAATACGGAGATTTAGTGAATTTTTTGTTTCACCAATATATTGCTGTTGACATACCGCACACGTAATCATATATATCACATTTTCGGATTTACAGGACAAATTGCCGAAAATTTTGAATTTCTCGCCAGTTGCTGTGCTCTCAAATGTCGATGTTGTAAGACTGTATTTGCACAAAAGACACCGTTTGTCTGGACAGGTCTTAAATTGTCCTATTACAGGTGATTTTAGTTTAGCCTTAACGAACATGTCCTTCAAGTTCTTGGGCCTGCTGGCATGCATTCACGTGTAATAGCTGACAAATTTGTGGAAGTTGTGGATGGAAAGTCGTAACAAATAGGATTCGAGAGTTCCTTTTCTTTTTATTTCGGTATTGTAACAACTGTTTTCGTTCTAAAGTTGAAACCTTTTCAATTGTTTTTTGCACTTTGTGTGCTTTGTAACCCCTTTTAACTAGATGGTCTTTAAGTTCTCTGCTCCTATTATTGAAAGTTTGCTCATCTGAGCATATCCGACGTAGTCTGGTAGAGAGACTATATGGAATTGCGTCGATACAGTGTCTTGGATGACAACTGCTTGGTAGCAGATATGCGTGTGTATCGGTCGGTTTTGAGTGCAGATCAAAGCTGATTTTTCCGTCGGCAAGCGTTGAAGTAGTGTCGAGGAATGCATTGGAAATTTCCGATATGTTGGCAGTGAATTTAATTGATGGATGATAATTGTCTATAAATTCCATAAATTCATCAAGGTATCTGTCAATTTCATTTCAATGTCGTCAATGAAACGGAGCCAACTATAAGGCTTGAAAGGTGCTTCCTGGAGCATACGCTTTTCTAAATCGCCCACGAATATATAAGCGTAGGATGGAGCTACTCGAGTGCCCATTGCAGTCCCATTAAATTGAAGAAAATTTTCGTTGTTAAAAACAAAGTTGTTACGTTTCAACACAAGACTCAGAAGATTAACTAAGGAATCTGTTGATGGTGATTGAATAGGCCTTGTATCCCAAACTTTTCGGCATGCGTTTATTCCCTCTTCATGGGGGATGTTAGTATAAAGAGATACCACATCTAAAATTACCAGTAAAGTGTGAGGAGGGAGATTTTCAGATGGTGTTTTATCTATATAGTCTGTAGTGTCTTTCACAAAGGAAGGGAGAGATTCAACAAAGGGTTGAAGCTGGAGGTCCAAAAAATGGGAAATTTTTTCCGTCGGATGACCAATACAGTTTACAATGGGGCGCTGTGGGATCCCTTCCTAATGAATTTTTGGTAAAAGGTAGAATAAGCCAGCTCTAGGATTTTCAGGGAGAAGGCCTTCAAATGTTTCTTTATCTAGTTCTTCATTATCCAGCTAAATTATTCACTAAATCTCCGTACTAATTTACACTGTAATCACATAAAGAAAAAGGAATTAACACAGGCAACGGCTGTCCATTTCAACAGCATAGGACATAGCTGGACAGACATGCAAGTTGTCGCAATTGACCAAAATAAATCTTGGAATGAGGCAAAGCGACAAGCAAAAGAACGGTTCTGGATGCAAAAAAAAATAAATCCAGCTTGAATATTAAAACCTGAATTTTGAGATGATTAAAATTCTAAAAGCAGCAGGAAATTTGTGTTAAAAATTTTCCAATTGCAAATATTATTTCTTCCGGACTCACTACAATGTCTTCAATTATTGATTTTGTTAAAAACTTGTAGATATACAGTAACTGACAAAAGTTTTTTCTTCATCTCCCTCCGGGCATTCATCTCGTATTACATTAATTTTGTGATAACCAGCGTCTACAATGTAGCTGTTATTGTTTTGTTTAGACTTTTTTGTACATAGTTTTTGTTTGATTTTATTTTTATTGTGTTTTGAGAAAGGCCCGGATAGGGGCTGAAATATTAACTGTATTATTTGTGTACTGTTCACTTTTGTCTATTGTTTGATTATATTCTTCTCACAAAGTGTGTATCCTGTCGGATCCAGTACGTCGGGAATTGTGGTGTTGTTGCTTTGTTTATAGATGTTTATATATATATATATATATATATATATATATATATATATGAAAAAGTAATTTTAAATCAAAATGACTGCAAACAATGAATGATTAATAAATAAATAAAGCACAATCTTTCAATTCATTGCCAAAGTTTGCATACGAAGTCATTACAAAAACACGATTAACGGTTAGACAACAATGTCAAAGAAAATGCTCAATAAACCTTATGTACCTTGTAAAATCGAGGTTCACACAGAAGTTGAATATGTGCTAACTTCAAGATGTATAAACATATAAAACGAGCGTTTTCTCTACAAATTCTCGATTTAGGTTTTCATTCGACATTTAAAACGCCATAATAAAGTGTCAATGCGATTTTGTTAGGGAATACAAAAACGGATCACATGAAATATCCGTGTTTTTAGCAATGAAAGTTGTTTAATGAATTCAACGTTGCCCGGTAGTCCTGTTATTCTTTTTCTAATTTAAATACAATGAACATGCATGTAAAATGATCATCATTTCTCCATATGAATGGTTTGAGTGAAATTCATTGATAATATTTAACAAAGCTACATCCATGTTCCAGTTCACTCATGGATTTGGGGTCGTTAACAAACACTAATTAACTGGCAAAGTGCTCTTACAATTACTTTGTACTTTCATCTGTTGCCTGGGTGTCTCAAACTATTACAACGTATTCCCTATTTTCATAAGCCGGGACCAGGTAATGATTTAGCTATATTTGTAGCAGTTATTTCCCTTCTTGTATCATATTACAACAAATGCAAAACATAGGAAAATCGAAATTTTCAATATGTTGTTTTCGAGGTCCTTAAATTCCCGGAATAACGTAACATGTTTTGTAATGTTCCCTGCATTTTCAGGTTCACACACATTTCCGGTTTATTGCATTTCCTACACATACAATGTCAATGCGTCTCGGGAAGTCTATCTAATTTGTAACTTAAGGAAATTTTATTTTCCCCTTGAAGATGAGTATTTGTTCTGAATAACGTGAATTTTATTTGCACATTTTTAATGAAAAAAAAATTGTTCCAGTTTAATCGACACAATTGCGACGATATTTAAGTTCACTTCCAAACATAAAAAACTTGTGTTATCCTGCAGAGAGTGCAGTTATGTTAATGTGGTTCTTAACTTCAAGCTTTATAATGAAATGTTATGAAAATATTACGACCATTTACAACACTATATAAGTGGAACTTGTTCAATTAGATAATGTTATTTACAGTAGCGGAAGACGTCAAGCACCGCAAGTTCACTATTATCACGTGACAAAGTACTAAGATAAGTATGTTGTCTAGTACTAGATCTATATCTCGAAAACAACGTATATTTTTCAGCATATGCGGAATACCTGGCTAAAAAGACAAAAAAATTGATGAATTACTTCGAAAAAAAAAAAACAAGAGATTATTTTTGAAACCCCGATGAATTTTTATTAATACAATGTATTTCTTTTTTGACCGACAAGTTAGTCGGATTTATTCGATACTAACACTAGATGGAAATGGGAATAACTACAAAATCAAAGATACCTTCCAACAAAAACCTAACCCAGAGTTGATCCTGGCTTACACAATGTCCTCATCAAGTCAATTGTGAGAAGACTTGGTATTGTAAAATAATGAGATATGGGCACAATAATAATGTGGGTAGAACAACATTTGAAAATCGCAAGAAAAAAATTAAAATGCCAAAATTTGAAAGGATGATGGTATAACCATATGAGAAATTTTCTCAAGAATAGTTAAGTTTACAATGACTGAAAAATACAAACAACATACATAAATTAAGCCTTTGTGTGTCTTGTTTGTTTTCTACTTAGTTTACTTGAGGTCTATAGGAGTCTAGAATGGTGTTTGTTTCGCTGAACTTGATTACTCTTTATCTAGGGGCCGACCCCGACCTGCCGTTGGGTGTGGGGATTCCTCATCGTTCATTGCAGATCATATGTTACTCCCCTTTAGGACGTTGTATCTTTGACACATTCCCAGTTTCCCTTCTTTTTGTCTATTTCTCTCTTTTGCGGACTCAAGATTGTCACATTTCATGTCACATTCTTGGCTGACAATAAAAAGTTATCATGGATAATAAAAATTTGTCAGTTTCCACTAGATATGATATCATCATTTTTAAACATATCTGTTGAATCTGTTACTTTTATCACAGTCTCTTTTTATCAGAACAAATGCTCAATAGTCAAACAGATAATTTAACTTACCTCTGATACCTCTGCCCACTCCATTACAAACTCAGTATTTGATATTCTGTTGTCGTGTAAGTGTGCCATTTTATTGCGGTAACATTTGATCCGAGCTAAATCTGCACATTCACTTTTATCGCTAGCAACTGGAAGAATGTCAAATCCAGTTGCAGATCTTGGAATGGAGCCGAAATTACGGATCAGACACATCATCAAGGTTATGTCGAAATCAGTAGACACTGGTGACACTGAAATTAAACCATACATGTACAGAATTGCCATAAAAAGTATCAATTGATAGTATGACCGAACACGTTTAAAATAATCCGAGTAAATTTTATGAATATCTTTGGTTATTTGCATACTTATGTCTTTTAGAGCAGATCAAATCATAAATTAGGAAAACCAAAAACCGAAATGTACAACTGATAGAGGAGGAAAACAATAGGATGTAATCGAGAGCTAATATAAGTAAGGATTGAGTTTTCGATTATGTCCCATTGAAAATTTTGTCTCTATCAAGGGAAATTTTCATTTGAAATTTTGGATACTAACTACTGAATCGATAAAAAATGTCTTTAACACAACAACAATCGCAAACAAAGACTCAGATCACCAGTTTTATTTCCTCTTCAACACCAGTGTCCCAACCGTAAAATACGACAACTCAAGAACCTACCTTGTCTACTGAAACAGTGCCAACGTCTTCCGAATCTGTATTTGAAAAAGACAGTAGTAAATCATCATATTTCAGCAGTTGTCTGAGAGTTTAAAAAAGGAAATCAGAAAAGAGGTAGCGGCGGCGATAAAATATGAAACTGAGAAAATAAAGACTGAACACAAGATCATGATTTCAGAGCTTCAAAGTAAATTAGACTCTGTTCAGTTTGATAATGCCAACCTTTTTGAAAAAATGCTGCACTACACACTGAAGTGAGAAAGTTGAAGGAAGAAGTAGATTTTGTTGGTAGACCCGCTACAGAGAGTCTTCGCCTAGGTAATTGGAATGAGCAGTACTCTAGAAAGAAAAACATAAAAGTTTATGATCTACCCGAAAACAGAGATGAAAAACCACCTCAAACACTTCTACATGTACTGAATGACAAAATCAAAATAAATATAGATCCAGAAGAAATTGTTGCAATGCATCGCATTCCTGGTAAAATTGGTTCTCCTAGACCGGTTCTTATTAAACTCCTTCGGATGGACACAAAAATTTCGCTACTGCGTAGGAAGGACATATCTAAAGCCCTCAATGTAAGAATCGGTGACGACATAACCAAACTTAACCAAGGTCTATTAAACAGGCTATCAACACGAAAAAGTAACCAGCTGTTGGTACTTTAATGGACATGTTTTTGGAACAGACGAAGAAGGAAAAAGACATCGTTTCGATATTTTCGATGAAATTGAAAATAAACTAAAATAATTAATTCCTGACTTGTTATTTCTTATAAGTTAAACAGACATTATTTAAATCAGTTTCTTCTTTTATTACCTTATCTAAAAATGTATATGTGTTAATTCACATTTCCATGCATTTTTTGTAATGTATTTTAACTGTGTTTTGTCAATATTTACAGTTTAATTTGACTGAAAAATTGTTGTCAATTTTCCGGATATTTTTTATATTCGATCAAACCGTTTTATTTTGAAATCGTTTATTTACTTCCGGTTTTGTCAACCTGCACATGTTATGATGTGCCTGATATAAAATCCTCGTGGTTAGTTCAATTTATGCCTACAAACGATACATTTACAGTAGTAAGTAAGGCGCAGTGTTCAGAATAGTGACATCACATTGATATTTTGGTTGTGAAATTAAGCTTACAAAGGAAACGTGGTCAGATAACGGTAACTATGACTCAAGTCATACCTTGCATGGTCCCGATTTAAATGTACCATAAAGAAGACCTTCCCATTTTCTCCTCCGATCCTGAACTGAGGTGTAGATAACTTGGTTTTGACTTTTCCATTGTTTACAAATAGAATATGGTCATTTACTTTATTAATCTCCTCCTTCTTAGACCTCTTTCCAAATCAATGTATACATACATGTACATGTATCATGTTGGTTCCATATACTTTATGTACATTATAATATTCTTAAAATGCATTGATACATTTGCTATACTGTTTTGCCATTGAATTGTACATTGTATAAAATGTACATACATGTACATCCAATGTGGTGATCAATTTAATTCCATTTTAAAGTTCTAAAATTATCACAAACTGTATTTTAAATACCTAAAGTAGTACAAAAATTAATTATGGACATGAATGGAATGTGTTGTCAAAAAAAAACAGTTCAAGTCGACACATATTTAGTTTACAGTGTGATACCCGTCCCTAACGTTTACCACAAATTCATAGTAAGTTGCTTTTGTTAATTTTCATATTTAATGTCTCATGTGAGAAAGCAAGGGAAGCGAGGCATACATGTATGCCTACAATTTTTTTTTCTTCTTTTAGTGTGTGATGAGGTCATTTTCTCAGCGACTTTAATAGGTAGGTCAATGATATTTAGTATATAGATGGTCTTGAGTAGTACATGACAGTCTGTCATATGGCCTTTGTCTATGACCTCAATTTTACGGTCTAGTGAGCAATTTTTTGTGCTTAGTTTGTTTCTCAGTAACTACAGTGGTAGGCCAGTGATATAGGATATGTGGGTTGGTCTTGGGTAGTACATGACAGTCCGTCATATGGTTTTTGTCATTGACCTCAATTTTATGGTCTAATGAGTATGTTAAGTTTTTGTTGATTATGTCATTTTCTCAGTAATTATAAGTGGTTGATCAATGATACATGATATATTGTTTGGTCTTGAGTAGTACAAGACAGTCTGCTATATTGGTTTTGTTTGTGACCTCAATTTCATTGTTCAATGAACATGTAAAGTTTTTGTGCTTTATTTAGTTTCTTAGTAACTATTAGTGGTAGGTCAATGATATATCGTATGTAGGTTGGTCTCGAGTAGTACATGACAGTCTGTCATATTGCTTTTGTCCTTGACCTCAATTTCACGGTCTAGTGAGCATGCTAAGGTTTCATAATTAGGTTATTTACTCAGTAACTACATGTATAAGTGGTAGGTCAATCATATTTGATTTACATGTATATATAGGTTGGTCTTGCATAGTATATGACAGTATGCAAGAAGGCTTTTTGTATGACCTCAATTTCATTGTACAGTAATCATGTTAAGTTTCCTAGTGTATATTAATGTAAGGTCAATAATATTTGGTATGTTGGTTTGTAATG
This sequence comes from Modiolus philippinarum, assembly GCA_002080025.1. Classification (NCBI taxonomy): domain Eukaryota; kingdom Metazoa; phylum Mollusca; class Bivalvia; order Mytilida; family Modiolidae; genus Modiolus; species Modiolus philippinarum. The sequence continues at coordinate 112,493 of MJUU01074463.1, forward strand.
GATGAAACATGTCAGTATGCTATCTTGCTTTAGCCCTGACCTTTTTTCACGGTCTAGTGTACATGTTTTAGTTTTTCAGTATATATAAGTGGTAGTCACTGATATGTGGCATTATGGTTTTTGGGCGATATATAACAGTCTGCTATATTGCTTTTGTCATGATCAGTTATCCTAATTTCATAGTCTAGCGAACATGTAAAATATCCTGATTTAGTCAGTTTTAGTTTTCACGTGACCAAGTAGGCGAGACATCAATTTGGGTCCACACTTATGCTAAATCTGTGTTATTTTCTAATATATGCATCTTGTTGGATATGTACTGGGGTGCGATCTGATCATATAACCTTTACCTCAAGTTCAAGGCTCAATAGATCAATATATTTTTTGTCAATTCCATGTCTATACTCTGAAAATCACATGTTTAATTGACACATTAATTTGCAAGTCAAGTAAATGTCTGTCTGTCATTTGTTACTTAACCCTGACATTAGTGCCTATGTTTTGCTAGTTACGTTAGGGGTCATACATGTAATTACTAGTAACTTGAAACACATTTGTCATGTTTGTTTACTAAGTACATAATCCTTTCATTGTGCATTGTTTTTTTTATTATATATGTATGTTGACAAAAATATACATGTGGAGAAACAAATTGCTTACGCTTTAAGTTTGTTACAGGACTTGTTTTAGGTTTTTCACTTCTGGCAGAGGCTAATTTTTGTAAATAAATAAAATATATTATCATTTTTTCTCTGATGATTATATTTCTGAATGAATTCTTCCCTTTTTGGTTGAAGCGTACACTTTCAAAATTCAGGGAAAAAAAAACGGAATCATTGCAACTCTGCTTAAGTAATCACTTCACAAGAAATATTACTTCAAAATCATTTTAGTTTTATATTTATCAAATAATTTTATTTTTCTTTTGTTTTGTACCAGTATTTGTTTTCATTTCTAAATTGTGCGTGTCATGACATGAAGTGTCCGTTATTCAAGCCAATAGACTGGTTTCTAAGAGTCAATGTGTTATATGTAAGTGTAATGGCTGAAGTTTTTGATACATATGACTAACTTGTTTAATTCTCTATTTAGTTATTGTATTATGTCTTTTTCCACAGTTGATGGAAAAATCTCTTTTTCTGTCTTGTTTTGAAATATCTTTTGCTGATTGGTGGCATTGAATCAAATCCAGGACCTCAGATAAATAATAGAAAAAATATACGAATAGTTCATAATAATGTTTGTAGTATACTTCCTAAACTAGATCTCATCAATCATGAACTTAAAGACTATGATGTTATTTGTATCACCGAATCACATCTTGATAATTCAATTGAAAATGATAGATTAAAACTAGCAGGATTCCATGTCCCAGCACGACTTGACAGAAATAGACATGGCGGCGGGGTTATGATGTATAAAAAAAATAATTTTATTATAAAATTAGAAATGACTTGAATATTACCGATATTGAATTGATGTGGATTGAAGTTCGAAATAGTAATAATGACATCTTTTTAGTTGGTGTTTTATATAGATCCCCAAATTCAAACTCTTTGGGATTTATTTGCGGAGTCTTTAGACAAAGTTCTTGATTGTAATCTACCTATTTTTATTGCAGGTGATTATAATTGTGACATGTTGTCTACTTCTAGTGGTACTTTTAAAAGATTTCTATGTCAACTAACCTTGAAAATGTAATTTGTAGTACACATTCACCAGTATCCATAGAAATGAATGTTAAGACTTTCAAACAGTTAGCATTTAAACGTCAAATAAGGAATTTTAATTCTGCTGATTTTGAGGCCCTTAATACTGAACTTGTAAATACAAATTGGGATAATATGGTCTTTAACACTGTAACGTCAACGAAGTTTATTCAAATGTCATTAAAGTATTTGATGAATGCTGTAATAGATTTATACCTACTACAATTTTTACTGTTTGTCCGAATGACAAACCTTTTATGAATAATACAATTCGTAATAAAATCAGACACAGAAACAGGCTACATTACAAAGCTAAACATTGTAATAAACATTTCACGAAAAGATATGGAGTAAATGAACATGAGACCATAACACATATGTTTACTTCAACTGCAATAATTTTAATGAGCTGTATGGCGATCTCGGAAACTAATAACCCTTCACATTAGAGAAATTTTCGGGAAGCAAGAAACGAGGTAATAGATTTGGTCAGAAAAGCTAAAGATGATTATAAGAAAAAAAATAACGTCACAATTGGAAAATAAAAATATTCCTCCTGGTAACTGGTGGCGTATTGAAAAATCTGTCTCTCAGTTTACAAAAAATAGGGAAGCTCCCCCTTTTTTGGAAAAAGATGGACAATTTTACATCCACCCTATAGAAAAAGCTGAAGTTTTGAATTCTCATATTGCAGGTATATCTGTCATAGCAGATGAACCTCAAAATCCAAATTTTGTTTGGCCACCTCAGTATCATTTAAATACATTTGCAATTTCTGAGGGGGGGGGGGTTAGATCTATAACAATTATTAGATATTACTAAACCTGCTGGTCCAGATGGTATTAGTCCTAGAATATTGAAAGCAGTGGCTGTTTCTGTGTCTTAACCCTTTACTGAACTGTTCAATCTATCACTTAATCAAAATGTAGTGCCATCACTGTGGAAGGTGGCTCATGTGAACCCAATATTAAAGGGTAAAGGTAGTCAACACTCTCCACAGAACTATCGTCCAATATCTGTTACCAGTGTAGTTTGTAAACTAATGGAGAAAATTCTATTTCAACATCTATTCAATTATATGAAGGAAAACAATCTTATCTCTAGATTTCAGTCCGGTTTTCAATTTTCAACCAAATGATTCCGCAATTAATCAGCTTGTTGAAATTTACTATACAATTATTAGTAATATGGATAGAGGGAAAGATGTCTAAGGCATTTGACAAAGTTTGGCATAAAGGTCTTATTCTTACATTAAAACAATGTGGAATCAATAACCAATTATTATCATGGATAGAAAGTTATTTGTCTGATAGACAACAAAAAATTGTTACTGAAGGTTTTTCTTCTTCATTGAAAGGTATTCCGCAAGGGTCTGTTCCTGATCCTTTTCTATTTCTAGTATATATAAACGATATAGTTGACAATATTAATAATAATATTCGCCTTTTTGCAGACGATATTTTTTTGTTTGTGATTGTTGACAACAACTTTGATGAAGCAGCAATTTCATTAACAAATGATCTGGATATTATTTCTAAATTGTCCAAAAACTGGGCTGTTCAGTTTAACTCAGAAAAAAACCAAAAGTATAGTTTTTACTCGAAAGTCTAGAGTCCATCCTCCAGTTCATTTTGGACTCAAAGGTAATATTATTGTTGAAATTGGCAATCATTGTCATCTTGGTTTAACATTACAGTCTGCTGGCACATGGAGAATTCATATTGATAACATCTACAAAAAAGCTTGTTCTCATATCAACATTCTGCGTAGCTTAAAGTATTTGCTGGACAGGAAATCGTTAGTTTGTCTCTACTTTGCTTTTATTCGACCTATCTTGGAATATAGTGATGTTGTTTGGGACAATTGTTCACAAACTGAATCTGATCTCCTTGAAAGTGTACGTACAAGTTGAGGCAGCTCGAATTATAACTGGGTTAAGACGAAATTCATCTAAACAAAAATTATATAATTAGCTTGGTTGGGAAACTCTTAGTAACAGAAGAACGAATCACAAACTTATCTTATTTTTCAAGATATTAAATGGCTTACTCCTTCTTACTTATTTGATATTGTTCAACCCTATTCACCAAGAGAAACATCCTTACAACCTTAGAAATGAAGACACAACTTTGCGTCCTCCTTTTTCTAGAACTACTTCCTTTTATAATAGTTTTTCCCCATCTACTGTGAGACTGTGGAATACCTTGCCTTTGAATATTAGAGAGTCCCCGAACTTAGGTATATTTAAATGTAGACTTTTTAAACATTATAATTCTTCAGTCTCTTTGAAATATTATAACTTTGGTCGTCGGGTCGAAAATATTTTACATTGTCAACTTCGGAATGAGGCTAGTAACCTTAAAGTTCATCTACATAGTCACTTCCTCTCTNTTTAAATATGTTTCACTCTATTCAGCAATTACTTAACAACAACGATATAGATACAGACATCACTGTGGACTTACTCCTTTGTGGTAACAGAACCTATTCTATTGACTTGAATATACAAATATTTGAATATGTTCAAAAATACATAAATGACACTCACAGATTTGCTTAAAAGTTATTTTTGCTGTGTTTATTTTGTATGATTTATTTGTTTTTTGTATGTATAGTTAATTCATTTAGTTTTGTATTATTATTTCTTTTTTTTCATTTTAAAAAAACAAATATTGATGTTCTTTAATCATGGTGCCATTGCATGTCTTAAGGTATTTTCCTTTGATTGTGATATTATTATAATTTACGAAGAGAGTAACTTGTGATTCTATTCATGGTTTTCAAAAAAAAAACTTGATAATTGGGGGTTATTTAGCTGAATATTTTATTACTAGTTTTTTTAAATTGATTTCTCAATTATTTAAACCCCCTTTCTACTCTCATTATTTGATTATCATATTTTGTGATAAATGTAAATTACTAAAGATTACCATATTCAAGTACTAACCTAATTTGTGATAATTATTTGATTACCTGATTCCTCGATACCTCCATGAGGAGCCTCACAAGTGTTCATCTTTGTAAACTTTCCTGCTTGTATTTATGTTTTTGTTTACATCTAAATTTGTATACCTTTGACCTGTATTATGAGGTAAAAATGACTTAGGACCAAAATAGAAAGTTATCTCCGAAACAAAAACTCTCTAACTTCATGTTCGAAGTCCAGCAAAATAACGACAGTAAAATACCGAATGAACAAAGCACAAGAAAATTAATAACTAAAGTTCAGAGATAAGACGAAAACAAGAACGCCAGAAGATTGAAGGCCAAAACTACGGGTTACCTTTTGTCTAGTTATTGTTTTATAGCAGGTACGATTACATATACACTAAGTTGATTATGAAATTTCTCACATCGAGTTAAATAAATTTTGGAAATGTTTGAAAACAAGGCTTGCCGAGTTTTTAAACATTTGAAAATTTATTTAACAAGATGTGAGAAATTTCATAGTTGTAAAAAATGTTTCTCTAATGACATAATGTAAAACACCGAGGATTATGTTCCGAATAGATTTGGCGGGAAATTTCACGCGAGTTGTTCTCTCACTAGAGACGACAAATATTTTTATCACACCGGTCAGGTGTTGGTTAAATTTGCTAGAAATTAGAGAAAATGGGATTTCTACACTGTTACATGTGTGTTAAATTAGATATCACCGCTGTCAAGACATTTTAGAGTCAACTTCAACAAACTTGGTTCAAAACTTGTATGAGTTGATTTACAAACATTCATTCTCCCCATTACCACGCCGGCTTACAAATACAATATTTAAGCTGAATTTGCAACCAAACATAACATCCAATTCCAAGCAAACGACAATTCTGATTCTATGTGAAACTTTTGTTTCTATTTCTATGTTTGCAAAGTATGAATTCAAATTGATAAATGTTTATAAACTCAAAAAAAATTTGATGACTTGTGTTAATTATACTATAACTAATCCGAGATTCTGATTATCGCAAAATATTCAACGAATGATCGAATAACGCAGTAATTCACGAATGCGCGAAGCGCATAAGTGAATTACAGCGTTTTCCGATCATAAGTTGAATATTTTCGATAATCAGAATCTAGGATTAGTTATTGTTTTTATTATATAGATCTTCTTCTGTAATATTTAGTTGTAATTTTAAAATTCAGCATGAACTACGTTTTCGATATTAATCCGCTGAGACGTTTACTTAGCAACGACGTTGACAACGTATATTGTGACGTCACTTCCTAGAGTGAAATTATGGAAAATAATTTCACAGTTAATTATCACTTTTCTTTCACTGGGAAATCTCAATCTTTCGCCGCTATCTATATAATAATAGCCCATAACAACCACTTTTATAACAGATACATTTTGTATAAATACCCCAAAAATTTCATACTGCCTGCTATAAACATAGTTTATTGTTCATTGCGTCTTTCACACATGTTTCAGCTATTTGAATTCACTTTAGAATTAGCGTGATTGACTTCTGATAAAAGTTTGTTAAACAAGTCGTGGGGATTTGATGTTTTATGGTGACCTTGTTTTGGGAATGTTTACGTCGTGTGGTTACTTGAATTACAAGATTATTCAGCCAATAATGAGGTCTTTAGTGAACCATTTACCTATGTTTGAAAATAAATTTTCGTCGCAGTGCATCTTTCCTTTTGCCTTGACCTTGCTTCATATTTTGTTTAGCATATTTTTCTCCTAAAAGGGGAAAACCGTGACTATAAATAAACTGATTGTGGATCGATTGACAGTTCGTATTCAAGCAACAGCTGATATAGGTAAACAAACATTTGTCAAACTAAACACTTCGTTATTTTTACACATGTATTGAATTGTAATTGTAATTAATTTTTTGTATTTATTTTAATACATGTAAAACTGATACATTCACATTCCTGGTTAATAATTTTACACTCCAAACAGTCAGATTTACATCACAATACTTGCATCCAAATTTATACAGATTTATTATACTCCAGATGTCTACAAAAATACATGATGATTCTTTACCAAACCAGTTCTGAATTTCATTTATTCCGTAGTGCAACAGAGTTTTATCAGCAGACTAGGCTCCATGAGCTAGCCGGCAGTTTAGCGGCGAGCACTTGCTGACCCATGTTTCTTAATTACGTTTTGTCTATTCTTTCCATTTCAAGATTGTGTTCTTGGAGTTAGTAGTCTACCAGTATTGGTTTTTGTATGTTTATTATGCAATAGGGAAACGCTATAGAGAAAAGCGAGGCTTGGGTACCAATAAACCGGTTTAACCCTACGGCTAGCTCTTGCGAGTGCGGTACCAAGTCCGGCTATCCCGAGTTCCTATCGTTGTCTATGTTTGTCTTTTATCATTTTATTGTTTTCTTGTGCAGTTTCCTGGTTGATTGTGGCAATCGAATGTAAATGTGGGCCATTGTAAGTGTTTCATGTTATCTTTTCTTCATTAATATAATTAAAATTAAAACTTTAAACATTTTGTTTTCATCAACTTACCCCCATTTATTATCGTCATCTGAGCATTATTAATCACACGTTTTGTATTTAAGTTCTGTATTTGAGGCTTAGTCTTCACCAGAAATGGTTTAAGAGGTGGTGGAAATTCTCTGTCAAATAATACTCTGACGGATCTCGGGGCCACACCAGTCAGTAACATAGACTGACGTACAAAATTTTCCTCTTCCTTTGATATAGCTGGCATCTGAAAACAATATAGGAATTAAGTAGCAGAACAAAAAATAATAAAAAACCTTACTCTGCAAAATTTTTTTATGGAATAAAGGGTACCATTATCTGAAAAGAAAAACAGACTTAGAGCAAGGAAAATTAAAACCCAGTATCTTAAGGTTCGGGTTAGGTGTTGTCATATTAGTATAAAATTTAACTGAATGAGACTATATTTATTCAGGAATCTATATTACAAGTTCATGTGTTCAATATGTTAGTTTTTGGCAGAGTTGTTGTGAGTAAATTTACACGGTCATATTTTACAAAACACCTTGTCATGTCTTAACATACGGTCTCACTTCTTCAGGAGTTCATTCAAACATTCCATGTAGTAACTTTTAGATGGATTGTCATTTAAATACATTCATTGTACATTTTCTCAAACTTAAAACAGTAACTGTATAGAAAATTTGTATTCCAACAAATAAAAAAAATCAGTCATGACTTACAGGTCCTAAAATCCGTTGCTTAGTAGAGTGATGCAGTTTATGCAGTGATCCTGTTGTAATCAAGCTTTCGTCATAATATAAAGTGTAACAATTGGTCAATGAGTAACAAAAAGTCTTAAAACTAAGAAAGAAGAGTATACATAGGCAATGGAATTCCAAAACAAAAAAGAGAGTAAGAGGAAAGTAAGTCAAAAATCAAAATAACAAGGTAATTTATATTCAACAAAAATGGAGACAGTGTGACAAGTACAAAACACACTAGATTTGCAATTGCTAACAATTAGTTGATTTCACCCGAGACGAGCAAATCGATGATTTCATCTTATTCACAGCAACAATTGCCCAGAAAACAATTCCAGTTGAAATCAGGCAATGTTGAAATTTTGACGTATTTCGGCAGTCGTCTTGGAAATGACGACTATTTTGAAAATTCCAAATGCACAGCACACAACTTCAGAGGGCGGCCTAACTTGGTGCAAAGTTCAAAATTGTCTCCTCCAGCCATTTCAAAATATTCACTCGGAAAAGAATTATTTGAATAAGAAAAAGAACAATAATAAAAAAAATATGTAATAATTGTCTCCTTGACATTTACCCCATTTCCTTTCTTTTTCATAATGATAAAAAATAATAATCAGAGGAAACGTGGATTCTAACATGGGAACAATAGGAAACATGACGACTAGCTATACGAAAACCTCCAATGGCATAATGAGCGACGACACAATAGCCTTCACGCTGAAATAGACGAGGTCTTAATATATTTTGTGCATATAAACGCAAGAAAATCTTATATAATGGATGTTGTCTTGTACACCTTAGGCCCGTCTCGATCATTAGATTTCATTAAGAATCAAAATAATTCATAATTGGCCATATCCGAGTTCTGGTATTTAGATTTACCAGTTGTTGTTTGTCCGCCCTACGTTACAAACATGTCCGCCCATGTGACCAGTTTAATGACGTTGTAGGCTTTGTGACGTGACGTTTTCTATACTGTGACGTGTTGGAAAGTGGTCAGGTAAATCCTGATACCACAGCTCGGATATGGCCTATTACCGGTTGTTTGTACTCGATTTACACATGTATATGGCTACCCATTATTTTTGTAAATTTCCAACAAGCCACCTGCGCTCATGAATTATTTCTTGAATAACAACATGCCAACCCGACTAAGACCGGAATGAAATAATAAACAAGAACGCAACAAAACTAAAACATAAGTAGTGTGAACCCCTTTAAAAGTAAGTGAGAACAGTACCATAGTCAGACAAACAAACAATCCGGGGACAAGGGCAACATCGGAAACACTAAGAAACAAGGACATCAGATGAGTACAGGACATGAAAGAAAAACGGAGACACACATACAGATTAACAACACAGACCCAATAAAAACCCTGGTTAGATCATGTGCACCGGTATAGTGAGCACCTACTGCTTCTTATAAGACATCCATTGTAGTAAAGTAAGATCCAGTGGAGGAAAAACAAATTTTAGCTGTAAAGGGAAAGATCGATATTTGTCGTCTAGGAAATAGATATTTCATAGCTGTCCACAAGATCGTGATATCGACCGTAAAACTTTGGCAATGATGACGTCCATTTATGATTAACATACCCTTGTTGAAGTAGCCTATTTGTGAGCAAATAGCTCTATCATGGGTGTCACTAAAACTCTTGAGTACTGAATGCATTAGGAGATGTAAACTCCATTTGCTAGCGCTGTTGTAATGTTGCTACAATAAAACGGAAGTTAACTGTAAAAAAGTGAAATCATGGCGTTTGTCTTGCATCCTAGTTTGTAGTATACCTCTGTTTTTAATATCAAAACTAGAAAAACCGTGAGAAATGCTCACTAATAAATACCCCACGCACCCCATTTGATTCCAGGAATAAAAAACAATTCAAATCAAATTCTGAAATAAGAGGTGCACATCTACATTATGTCATAAACACTGTGTTAAAGTTTCATGGAAATCTATATAGTGGTTTAGGAGGAGTAGCGGATAAGAGATGGACACCCCCTTGTAATGCAATGGCCTAGTCCATGTTTTGCTATGGGAAACCCCAAAAATCAACCAAATCAAATTCTGAAATAGGAGGTGCACATCTACGTTATATCATAAAGACTGTGTTAAAGTTTCAAGAAAATCTGGTTCAGGAGGAGTAGGGGATAAGAGATGGGTACCCACTAGAAATGTAATGGCTAAGTCCATGTTTTGCTATGCAAAATACCAAAAATCATTCAAATAAAATTCTGAAATAGAATGTGCACATCTACATTATGTCACAAAGATTGTGTTAAAGTTTCATGAAAATCTATTCAGTGGTTCAGGAGGAGTAGCGGATAAGAGATGGGTACCCCCATGTGTACATGTAATGTAATGGCAAAGTCCATGTTTGGCGATTGGAAACCCCAAAAATCAATCAAATCAAATTCTGAAATAGGAGGTGCACATCTACATTATGTCACAAAGACTGTGTTAAAGTTTCATGAAAATCTATTCAGAGGTTCAGGAGGAGTAGCGGATAAGAGATGGGTACCCCCATGTGTACATGTAATGTAATGGCAAAGTCCCTATTTGGCAATGAAATATCAATCAAATCAAATTTTGATATAGGTGGTGCACATCTACATTATATCACAAAGACTGTGTTAAAGTTTCATGAAAATCTATTCAGTGGTTCAGGAGGAGTACCGGATAAGAGATGGGTACCCCCATGTGTACATGTAATGGGAAAGTCCGTGTTTGGCAATGAAAAATTAATCAAATCAAATTCTGATATAGGAGTCGCTCATCTACATTATACAACAAAGACTGTGTTAAAGTTTCGTGAAAATCTATTCAGTGGTTCAGGAGGAGTAGCGGATAAGAGATGGGTACCCCCATGTGTACATGTAATGTAATGGCAAAGTCCATGTTTGGCTATGGGAAACCCCAAAAATCAATCAAATCACATTTTGAAATAGGAGGTGCATATCTACATTATGTCACAAAGACTGTGTTAAAGTTTCATGAAAATCTATTCAGTGGTTTAGGAGGAGTACCGGATAAGAAATGGGTACCCTCATGTGTAACGGACGGACGAAAGGAAAGACGGACGGAATGACTGACGGACACCCCCATCACTATATACCCCCCACTTTTCAAGCGGGGGGTATAATGAAGGTCAAGGAACGAGGAAGATGTGGAAGCATCTGTTATATCCTTTATTTTAAGCTCTTTTGGTTAGATAAGATAAAGAAAACCACAAAAGCGGGGGTTGTTTACAGCTAGAATATCATCTTTATAATGGAAGCTAAAATTAAATGACTGAGTCAGTCTTTTATCTTTATTTTGAAGAAGCCTTTTGATGAATTCAACTTCATATGAAAATACTAGAATACCGAATTTGCATAATAAACAGTAAATTTAGTTATGCTGCATTCGTGTTTCAAGGAGTAACCTTTCACCAGCAGATTTAGAATAAAAAAATATGGAAAGCCATAATCCATGATCAGAAGCTCGAACATCTTAATCACTTCTTCGTCTGTGTATTTTTTCGGTGATTCTGAGTTGTATTTCACAAAGTACACTTATTCTCTGCCGATTCAATGTAGTTATATCTTCGTTCGCCGTTCTTACGGGAGAAACATCTACGAATGAAATTTTTCAGTCGAGATTTCAGTTGTTCCTGAGGAAAGGTAGTATTAAATATAGAGAAGTCAAACGTTTTAATGCTGCTACAGTGTGATGTTGATCTCGATTTTAAGATGACAAGCAGATCTTTGGAGTTTTTGTTATATATATATTTCATTTACATCATTTTTTGAAAACTGGTGTCACAATATTTTTGAAGGCCCTCTCGATGGAGGTAAACAGTTTAGAAAAAGGTTTGTAGAACATTTTGTAAAACTGGAGGAATCATCAGGTATATCTAACATTTCACATTTCCATCTCAAAATAAACATTATTCATCCGCTCCCTTACATAAATATTATTTAGGACACAAAATTTACATCGCTGGTATATATTTTTTTTCTAAAATGCTGCATTTGGAGTTTGTGTAAAGATTTTATGCATGACTCATGTTTTTGACTAAGTAAATAAAACATTGAAATTCAATTTTATATCTCGTATCTAGGTGTCGAATCCGTATCGGGTATTTGGAGCCTCTAAATTGATTTAACATACAACCCTGCACTAGTCTGTTTAACGATATTAAATAATATGATAAAATCAGTCCTAATATGGCAAATACGGCATGTGTCATACTGATGGCTTAGACCAAGTGATATTAATACAGCTTTTTCGGCCCCGGGCAAATTCAGACAAATCCTGTATTGCCCCGGGCCAATACAGGGTTCACCGATTTCAACTGAAGAGTTATTTATAGTAAATTATATTCACAATAGTTGTAATGTGTTACATGACTGCCTCCATAAAATCTACACCCATGTCAAAAATTAAAGATGAAATTTAATATTTTTAACAATATATGCGTGTTAAATAAAAAACACGACGAGTTATTTTTATACCGACTGGAAAGGGAAACCTGACCTTAAAATAGAACCCGATCGATACATGTACGACTACATCATGATCATTGAAAATCGGTCAAATAAACTCCTATCTCAGCTCCTATTTATAACTTTTGAATTTTTAGATCGTTTTACAGCACAAAAAACATTGGATCCAACGTCACAATTAGTGACGTTACTAATTAAACAAAAAAAGCTTGGTGGAAGTTGACCTCGAAAGTGAAAGTACGAAAAACGTAACGGTTCTGACTTGAACAACCTTGTCCATGATACAGAATATATAATTTTTTACCCTTGTCCAGAATACAGAAAACATAATTTTTTTACTTTGCCAAATCATGGCCCACAAGAGGTAGATCTATATTGCATAGTAACTTCGGTATTGCGATATATTACAATGACTTATTAAATTGGAAATAGAGTAGAGTGACTCTACCCAATTTTTGCAATGATAGCATAAATGCACATGTATAAGTGCTAAAAGAAAAAGTCCGATTATTTAATAAAAGTGTTATGAACTGTCAGTTTCTGTATTGGCCCCGTATAGATTCTCGATCAGCTGTATTAGCCCTCGACCCTCCGGGTCTCGGGACCAATACAGCTAACCTCGAATCTATACGGGGCCATTACAGAAACAGACAGTTAATAACGCTATATTACTATATGAAGCGTTAAATGACCTTCCAAGTAACGTCAAGTATGGAACACCTACGATCAGTGACCTTCTTTTTTTAATGCAGATTTCTGTTTGAGTGTAAGCCTCAACAGTATCACTATATAAGTCAAGGGATTCCTAAGTTACATGTATATGCATGGAAGTCATTCAGTTGGATCGAATCAAATCCTAAAAGTCTAGCAAAAATACTTATTGTAGGTACTGATATAACATGATGTTACTCTTTTACGACTTATAAAAGAACCCTTCTGAGTTTTATCTAAAAACAATTTAAAGAAGTATTTATTCTATAAACAGAAGAAACATGGGAAATGTAACTCAATTAAATGTCACAGGTCTTTTTTGTAACAGAGCTTTCATTTTGTGTCGAAAGCTTGGTATCGGATTCGATCTTTTCCATTCCTGGAAAGATATACATTTTCAAAAAAATATTGAAACGCTGTTCACATTCGTCCCAATGGTGTAAAACTTGATTGCTAGTATATAAATCCGAAGACCTACCGTTTTTCCTTTTTTTTCTTATAAATAAATATTGTAAAGGCTTTGAAAAAATTTTACGACTAATGTCATCTTGGATTTTATAAAGATCAAAGATATTTGATACATCAGTAATAAATAACAAAGTAGAAAACTCAGTTTCTAGTTAAACACGGATACCAATATGTAAACCAATACGTGAGACAATTTATATTTTGGATTCTTTGACTCTTCCAATATCCAATATAAATTGAACCTTATTTGTTTCAGTTCAGACGGCTATGCCAAGCTGATCTTTTGCTATCTCTTTACGTCTGTACTTCCATCGGTGAATTTTCATTTTAAGAAATTTCTCTCTGAGCCAATCGGTGTTTGTTATTTGAACCAAACGTGATCACAATATTCCTTGAGTAGCCCCTTCAAAATTTTCATTTTTATGATTGTAACTTATCTAAAATGGCCGCCCGTTAGGAAGAATATTTAACATAGGCTTCTTAGAGAAAGGCATTCACAGATTTTTTCCTCTGAAAACTGCAAGTCTGTAGAAACAATACTTGATCACAATAGTCCTTCGGCATTATCTTCAAGGTTTGTGATCATTTTCACCGTACAATGTAGATTGTCGCCAGCAGGGGACATAGTTTATCAAAGGACACTTTAGGAAAGGAGATCTTTTCCTCTGAAAGCACGGAACAATTTGAAAACAAACTTAGTCACAATACTCCTTGGGTGTTCCCTACAGAGTTTGGAGCAGATCATATTTATCCCACCGGAGCACCTGATGATTAATCTAGGTTTTGTATATCTATTTTGTCTTTGTTAGGTTGTAATAATTTCTATTTAATAAATATAATATTTAATATCAATTGCTGTTTTTTGGGGGGTTTTTTTTGGGGGGGGGGTTATATTAGATTTTCACTTTTTGCTTCGGCATTTGTTTGCCAATGGTTATTATGTTAGTATCATAATAAAGTGAATTTACTTCTGTCACAGATTTCATAATTTCACTTACTACCTTGGATAGATTCTTTACTGACCATTACAAACAATAGACTTAACTATTGCAGTCAGTACCTTAACAAATTACCCACCTTTCATTCTTCTTCCAGAGGAATTGAAAATTAATGACGGTTTTGTTCCACAAGGTGCAAAGTAATGTTGCAAATAATATATCCAAAGAGTAAAAGCTAGTCAGTCTATAAAAAGCTTAAAATGTTTGTACCAATCGACAAAAAAGTCATAGTGACCATTATATCAAAAATATTTTTTCTTCAACGCAAAATCAAAATACTCTGATAAGGTGTACAGTATTGTTAATATCTGTTTGCAGTCAATCATGTGAATACACAAATGTCATATATTGTTAACATAGATGTTTTACTTGAGATAGTTTTTATTAAATCTTTTGTTTCGGTAATACAATATAAACCCATACCGAGCTTCAATAATAACATACAATAAAGAAAGTATATTTAAAATTATATGGAATTCTCTTATGCGTTATATTCTATTAAATTTTACCAACAAATAAAACACACACACCTACAATCGTAATAAATCACGAACAGTTATGTAAAGAACTAAAAATTAACAAATAAAACTTTGGCATACTTTTAATACATAAAATACATCAAAATAGGGGTTTGATGTTCAGCAGATGTAGATGTTTCCTGTTATCCCCTTAGTCATATTTAAAACAAGCATTTCTATAGGGAAGTCCTAATTGAGGCTGCTTAATTACAAAGTCTTAGGAAAACAGGTACCGTAATGAAACCTCTTTATAAAATTATAGTCTCTTCTTCATATCAAAAACAAATACGTCATTTCTGCAAACTTAGGTTCTATGGTAACTTATGTGTCTTTAGTGCAAAGCAATTCAACTGGAAAAACAAAACAAACCTAAAAAATAATAGGAAACAAATTTCCAAATAGGGTCTAAAGGAAAACGGAATATCGTCTTAATGCACAGCTTTGTACTAGAGAGATTTCCCTTAGTTAAGATCTTTCAAAAATGCAGATACTGCAATTTTTCAAATTATTCGGAGCGAGGCGCGAAAATTCAAATTTACCATTTAATGAAGAATCAGACAATGAAAATGATCCAAACTAGCATTGTCTCGCACTCACCGCTTGTTGTATTTGTAAATATTGATTAACATAATTTCCCGCGGTACATCCAAACTTCTTAGTGCACTAAGAACATAGATGTGCCACTAAGAATATGATCACGGGACAATAGAAACGTACAGACGGGTTGACAAGAAGCGCAATGTCCTAAAACCTTGTGTGTGTATTTTTCATTGATTTTTAATATGTAATTACACTTTTAATGAAATATTTGTTATTGTTTGATTTTCAAGGTAATTATTTATCAATTTACTAAAACAAATAAAGAACCATGGTGTGAATTATTATATGAACAGGCCTACTGAGTCACACCTTGACGCTTAATATATATAGAATATAGGACTTTTTGTTTTTGATACGGACTTTATCACGGTAGTATATCAGGTGAGCCCGCTCGGGCGAACCTGATATGCTACCGTGATAAAGTCCGTATCAAAAACAAAAAGTCCTATATTCTGTTTATCGGGAATTTCCAAATGTTGCAGTTTCGTTGTTAATTTTGAAAAAAATATGAGGAACTCTTTCTTTGGCGAATAATCCATGCGTAAACTGTATTGTGCACAACTCCTGTTGACGTCAGAGTAGTGTGATGTCACATCCTTCTGTACGTTTGGTTTGAACAAGACACGTCTTGTCAATTTAATTTCGTTGGAAATAGGGTTACAAATGATGTAAATAGCCTCATTCAACTGGTATAAAACAACATACAATCAATGCCGCAATATAGTACTAAGTAATTATTGCTTCAAATGGACATCACCCGAGAAGATTAATTTGTCAAAGACAGACCGTCATTTGAGCATGGCGCCTTTCTTGTCACTGAAAACGCCCTGCATAATTCAGGATTGTAGGGGTTTGTAGTAACGGGGTAGGCGTCTCTTTGTCTTCATTTAAACTCGGCGACAGTTCATTGGAAGAAAGCAAACCATCACAGCCTGATGTTTTTATTGCAGTGTCAAGGTATGAATTTTTCATCAAATACAATCAAAAGTTATTGGGAAACGTGTATTTCTGTTTGAATTACGAACAATTTTAAAATTGTTTACTGTTTGTTGTCGCAAATAATTTTCATTCATGAGTTGACTTTAAATTCAGATTAATGCGCGTCGCTTCGGTTCGCGCATGTCATCTGACGTACTGACCCAATAAATTTTTGATACGGTCCAGTACGTTGATAATGATTTTATCAGTCAGTACACATCAAAGGCAAGAAGCATAATCAGTCAGTACACATCAAAGGCAAGAAGCATAAATTACCGATAAGAGACAAATAATGGTATAATTCAGTAAAAAAAAATTTCTATCTCTTATATCACAACTAAATGTTTTTATTTTTTTCATTTTATTTTATTTTTTTTTTGTTCGTTTCTGTTTTTGTTTTGTATTGTTTGTTTTGTTTTGTTTTATGTTTTGTTTTTTTGTGTGTTTTTTTTCTGTAAACAAATGCTTATCCGTTCGGTATCAATTTTACTATGTAATTAATGTGCCTTTATAAACAAATTAAACAATATATCAAAGGTAAATTTGTAAATTTGGTACTGGATAAAATTATATATTTTGAATAATGGTGTTTTTGATTGAATATTTCTTTGGCAAACTTGAATGTATATTGTCTTGATTGAAATTAAAAGTAGAATAAATGTTAATTTCAATTGATTAGCTCAAGTTCCAATTAAGTATACTTCCATTAAAACCATTGCTCCAAATTTAATACATGTAATATATCCTTTAATAAAAAAGACTATTCTGTAGTACACCCTGCAGTGGAGATGAGTTTTTATTGCCAATTTTTTTTTTCAAATAAAATTTCGGTAAATAAAATTACACGTGATATAATATAGGAGATGTTAATTCTGTTATGAGGCTATGTAATTTGCAGTGTAATTTATAATCATATCTATAAAATCGGCATGGCTACATTTAATTTTATTAAGATGCCCCCTTTATCTTTACCTACCACCGATGGTTATATTATGCCTTTTCCAAGCATACAAGATATATAAATCTAAACATTATTTTGTACCATAATAATTCTAAATACTTCGCATATACCCTGACGTTTTGTGTAAAAAAAAGTAAGAATGTGACGACCGTGGAGTTCTCCAAAGCCAAGTTTCATGAGTTTCAACAACGACACATGTATTGAAAGACTACAAAAGGTAATATATTTCTCTTTATTCATAGCGCTTGTCTGGCTTTTTAAAATGAAAAAGATCAAATAGCATTGGGTGCATTAAAGAAATTTTTCAAATATGAATTGTTATATTTCAACAAATTACAAACTTTAGTTTCCGAAATTTTCATAAATTTCACATGTCTTTATTTCCAATATTTCATATTATTTAATGGTTTAAAAGATGTTTGAAAAAAAAATATATTTGTTAATTTTGTTATGCAATATTCTCGAAGGGTGGATGAGGCTGTTAAGAATTTCGCTGAGAATTTTGTTTGAAATAAGTTCAATTAAATCTTAACCCTTAGGTTGGAAAATATTTGAAA
>MJUU01074463.1:130784-141065 GCA_002080025.1 Modiolus philippinarum
AAAAAAAATATATTTGTTAATTTTGTTATGCAATATTCTCGAAGGGTGGATGAGGCTGTTAAGAATTTCGCGAGAATTTTGTTTGAAATAAGTTCAATTAAATCTTAACCCTTAGGTTGGAAAATATTTGAAATTCCTAGGTTTTTTTTAAATTGGATTCCTCCCCCCCCTTATGGAAAAATTTTGGGTCCCCCCTTCCCCTTAGCAGAAAGTCTGGATCCGCTACTGGTTTATCAAAATAAGTAAACAGTCTTATTTATATATGATAATCGCCCATATTGAAGTTCTTGCAAGGAGCAAAACTTTTCCGCTAAAGAACTATCATATAAGGCACGTTTACAGTGCTCTTTTCAAAAAACTGCATGGTTGTGACCAACCACACGGTCATAGTCACATATTTTGCAATGCCTTATGATCCTCTACAATCATGTTTAACTATTTGTGACCAATAACATGTTATGGCTATTTCTAACGTCTTATGACTGCTTTTTAGAGGTTCGCCCTTTTCATTCATCATGACCATACATTAAAGCATGTGACCATTATAATCTGGATATTTTAGCCCACAAAATAGGCTGATGCGTGATCGTGAGGAATGCCATAGCTTTTGACCCTTTGATTTTGTGACCAAGTCACATCTGCGTGCGAATGGAAAAGCGCAATGAAAATAAGTCATGTCTAAGAAATATTTGCACAGAATAAAGATGTCACCAACTGATAAAAACGTGTAAATGGCACTTATTCAAAGCAGGGGTGGGCGAGGATCTGTAGCACGTCCATTTTTTACTGTGCTGTGTATGAGATTGGTATTAAATACT
The DNA here is from genome assembly GCA_002080025.1 of Modiolus philippinarum. Taxonomy (NCBI): domain Eukaryota; kingdom Metazoa; phylum Mollusca; class Bivalvia; order Mytilida; family Modiolidae; genus Modiolus; species Modiolus philippinarum. The sequence goes on from MJUU01074463.1 coordinate 131,603, forward strand.
GTTTTTATGCCCCCGCCGTTAGGCGACAGGGGCATTAAGTTTTACCCTTGTCCGTACGTCCGTATGTACGTACGTCCGAACTTTTCGTCAAGGATTTCTCAGCTTGTGTATGCAGGAATGATTTGAATGATTGATTAAAGCTTTGGTATTGTAGTATTGGTAGGTATTTAGCTAGACAATTAACCAGGTTTTCCCGTGATTCAGCAGCTACACTCTCTTCCGGTTTGACAGTAAATGGTATCAGACAACACTCAAATATGAATGAAAGAGCATCCGCATTAATCAGCCAAAGGTAAGCTGATTACCGCTTTTTTAGTATTCAGATATACCGCGGTCATTACTTCATTGGCGCTGCGAGCCAAAAGCGGGTCTCCAGGCCACTTAAAGGGAGAATCTCAGGATTGAATCGAGACGTGGTGCAGCCTTTCTCAGCGAGGGATTTTCGGGTGAAATCGCTGGCCACTGAGCTTTGTTGAATTGTGGGCCTTTCTGGAGGAAAGCCCTACAATTTTGATCAACAGATGTTGCCGGCGCTGGCGATTTCTGTTGCATCGTTGGAAGCAGAAGCCTGGTGGGTGACTGGTGCCCTGAAATAAATCGGGGAACCAGCCATCGAAACTGCAGGCAGAACGGGTTGCCAGTTAGTTTAGTTCATTTATATTGTCACCGCAGACCAGAAGGACGGGCGCACAATAATTTATTTGTTGTCTTTTATTTGTTTTATTGTCTTCGCAGACCAGAAGGACGGTGTACAATAATTTATTTATTGTCTTTTATTTGTTTTATTGTCTTCGTAGACCAGAAGGACGGGCGGTCAATAATTTGTCATTTGTCAAGTTGCTGGCTTGCCGCAGACCAGAAGGACGGGAAAACCAGTAACATTTAATGTTTTGCCGTTATATGTACCAAAAATAAACACCATTTACAACACCAGTTAGGGTCACTGTGTTTATTTACTTTCACTCACAGTATTTACACGGACAAAATGAACAGAATAAACATTATTACATGTCAGTTTCATGATATGACACTCCCGGGTATCAGCCCTGTCATTGCTGATCATATGTTGGATATCCGGGAGGGGAAAGGGTAGGTGACTGAGGGTAACATTTGCGTGTCATCATGGCCCTCTTAGACAGCATTGACTTTAGTATGGGACAGGTGGATACTAGGGCAGCACCCCAACCCAGAGGCAGATACAAGCGTAACATGTCAGATATCCTAGGTCCAAGAGGGACTGAGACGCACTATAGTGCCCAACCTAGGGTAAAACATGGGAAACAGTCTTGGACACCCTCTTATGCGCAAGGGACGCCATATGGGCAGGGTAACATGGACTCCGCCTTTCTTGAAGAAAGCCCTTACTAGGGCTACACACCAAGGGGCAGATACAATTACGACCCATCCGCTAGTTATGGAATAACCAGACAGTCCTTGTACACAATGGGGCCAACTCACGGGTATATTGGCCTACATGACAACAGGCAAAATACCGAATATATGGAAAAACAGCCATGTCAAATAAAACGGGAAGAGCATGTTATCATAAGAGGCCCTGCCAATTGGGGTTATGCTTTGTGCTGAAGCCGACCCCACCTGGTACGGTTCACCAAGAAGAAGGTATGAAAAGTGCCAATCGGACATGAACATTCCTAATCCCCACAGGGAATTCAGGGGCCACGCATTACTGATAGTCGCCCTTTTAGGCCTTTGCCGGGGCAAAACGTCAGTCAGTGGGTCGAGGGGCCTACACCAAGCCCTTACCCCAGACCCGATTTCGAATGCCTGCCTGATTATAATTATGGACAAGGGCAGGGAATTATAAGCCCAAATTTAGGTGCTGTGCCCTTTAAATACAATGGGAAGGGTAGCTGGCAAGCATTCTACTCTAAGTTTGCCAGGTATGCAGAGGTGAGTGAGTGGTCCCCAGAAGAAAGCAAGGACCAGCTCTTTTGGTGTCTCGAGGGCAAGGCCAGCGAGTACTATGCCCTCATAGCCGAGAAAAACAGGTACATGAGCCACTACAAACTTGTAGAAATGTTGGAAAAGAGGTTTAGGTTTAGGTAATTGCCAGAGATGGCCCAAGTAAAATTTCAAAATGCCCGTCAGGCCCAAGATGAAGCATTTGATGGCTGGGCCGATAGGGTCCTATCCCTTGCTGCTAGGGCCTTCCGGGACCTCCCTGGGGACCATATGTACCAACAAGCAATACTTCGGCTATGACAAGGTGTAGTTGACAAAGAAGCAGGGATTGCGGCCTCAAATGCACGATCAACAAGTATTGAGGAAGCCTTAGATTGATTGATTGATTAGTTAGAGTTTAACGTCCAATGAGCAATATTTCAGCTATATCAGGACGAGAACAAGTTAATCAATTCAAAAAATTGAAAGTATAAGAAGAAAGAAATAAAGGTGGAAGGGACAACCTGGGCAACGACTTTTGACTGCCACTGGAAAATTGGAGAAATGGGTAGGGGCAGGAAATTTAGCCTTAGACAAAGTGCGATGTTACCAACATAACCATCATGCCATCTATGGCCGCTCAGGGCGTAAGGAGGTGAGACAAGTTGGATGTAGCCATATGGAGGGGCACCCTACCGCCCTCCTCTTATCTCAATAAGTCATCGAAAAAGGCAGGAATTGATACCAAGACAAACAGATTGACACAAAACCTGACGGTCGAATTCTAAAATCTTAGGGCACAGACTCCATCTCGTAACCCATGTCTAGCAGCTCCTAATGACCTACAGGCAGAGACATGTGACCAATATGGGGGTGTAGGACATTAGAGGAGGGACTGCCCTTCTAGTAGGGACAGGGAGAAATTTGTATGCCTTTTCGACCATGACAACGAAGCCAAGGGGACCAAGTCACCGTTCAACTACAACGGAGCTGCCCTAGGGGGCACGGTCAGTCCCAGGAAATAAATACTGGTCCCACAATTCAAAGTTCAAGGCCTACACCTCAAATAGTTGAACAGCTGGTAATCGGAAGGACAAACCAAAACTCAAACTACTGTGACAAAAGGAAAATCGAAGATCAGTCCAGGGATGCTCCAGACGGCAAGCAATTAAATAAGAGAACTGACGAAGGGAAAGAGTACATTACTTTGTACAACCCCGATCCGCCCACAAGTTCTACAAGTAACAGGGAAACCTTAGCGGCATTGGACGAAATTAAGGGGCATGGTCTTAATAACAAGGGTCAGCCCTATATTAACATGACCATTGGAATCCCTGAGAGCATTTATCCAAAGTCAGATGTGCAGATCAACACAGAAATACCAAAGGCTCGGGAATATATATTTTGTCGAGCAGATGATGATGATGATTCCAAAGCACTCTGCCCCGGGAATCACGGGGGCATCATTCCTCCGGAATATTTTGCATCAGTGCAACTTAATGCCACCGAGGAGCCCTTAAAAGAGGGGTTCCTCAACTTTTGTAGCCCAAAAAGAGACAGATGTGGCAGCAATTGATGCCAACAGTTCGGGCGACGACGCATCACCATCCAATGAGCCGAATGCGCAAACTTTAATCCAGGACTTTGACAGTGACTTGGAGGGGTCCAGATCGGCCGACGAGGCCGCCACGACCCTTCTTGAAAAACTAGCTGAAATGCAGGCCATCAACAGTTGTGAAATGATGCTAGGATCTATAGACCATGATCGTGTCAGGGACAAGGCCAAAGTAGTTGGTGGTGATGTGATGCCCTTGACTCATTATCGTAAGCATGAACATGATGTCAAGGGTGATATGTGTCCAGTCCGACCAGTTAATATTGGTCAGAATCAACACCCTGATTTCAAAGGGGTTTTGAGTTGGTTAAAGGAATTTAAGCAGACCCCAGCGGTAGGACGTTTTAAATACTCGTACAGTAGTCAGCAGACCAAGTACTGCTTGATGAATAGGGAATGTTTTAAAACTAAAGACCAAGGAGAGGGTATGGTTCCCCGCAAAGAAGTTTGGACCTTAAGATCAGTAGTTCCCGGAAGATGGATGAAAGAAGCTGACCATAAAATCCCGTCAGTCGCCTGCAAAAATACATTTGAAACTGCACTGCTTGTCAATCATACGGGTGCGCTAACTGATAGGGTCCACCTGGGCCTTGTTAGTGCCCTGCAAAGGACTAAGGCAGTTCGGCGGACTCAGTGTCCCATCTGTCTGGAACCCGATATAAATTGTCTGTGCGTAAATATTGGGCCACTGCTGAAACAGGAAAACAGCATCAGAGGACCACACATATTTGTAGTCTGCAGTCATTTTCCATATCCCCAGCAGATAGAGACCCTTTATCGGGGTCTCATTATCAAATCACAACTCTGATAGACCCCAATTTCCCCTGCATATTGAGGGGGCAACACATCTGTGAGTTGATACTTTGTGACAGTGGATGGGACTGGTTTAGAAGTCAAATTAAATTCTGCAGACAAGATGCTAGCTCTTCTGGACAATACTGTCCCCAGTGCCGACAGAAAGGCAGAGCCCGGACTGGAAGCCCTACAAGAAGGTCTTACAAAGTCCTTTGGAGGACCCTACATGGGGTCCTTGGTGTTGAAAAAGAAAAGGAGGATGGGTGTGGGAGTATCAGTTTATAAGGGACGGAAAAAATTTGTACATACGTTTGTTTTGGAATTTCCAACGTTTTTGGATGTATATACGTTTTAAACGTTGTTATTTGACGTGAGAAATGCAGAACATCGAAAGGCAACAACACCAGGATGAACAACGCAGACTGAACCACTACAGCAAATACACAACACTGGAGAGAACTTGCAACTTATTACAGGGTCTAGCTAGTGAACTTGCCAATAACTACAGTAAAGTTAATCAGACCTCCTATGGGAGGCCCTCATATTTGACCCTAGTATCGACAGGGGCCTTTTATATAAAACAAGGGGGAGTGTAGTATTGGTAGGTATTTAGATAGACCACTAACCAGGTTTTCCAGTGATTCAACAGCTACACTCTCTTCCGGTTTGACAGTAAATGGTATCAGACGACACTCAAATATGAATAGAAGAACATCCGCGTTAATCAGCCAAAGGTAAGCTGATTACCGCTATTTTTAGTATTCAGATATACCGCGGCCATTACTTCATGGCGCTGATCATGGAACATCTTGGTCAGCGCAGGGCGGATGGGTTCTTGTGGATGTTCCCTCTGGACGCCACAGAGGAAGCTCTAGGCCGGGATGAGCCCCGAGGATTAGGGGTCTCACCTACAGCATCTCCCCCACAGAAAAGGATTCCAACAGAGGAGAAAGGAGGGACACCAGAGGCACTTGACGGTCACTCCCATCTGGCCCAGTCATGGAGGATGGGGAGGTTTCGAGGAAGGCCTGACCTACAGTCCTTCCTTTGGACAGGCCTCACTGTGCCCCCAGTTCACCCCGTTGAACTGCTTGGCGGGGTCGTAAAGTACTACGACCCTGACACCTGGCCTAGGGCGAGGAGCTTGGATCGGAGAGACGCTGCATGGGTGGTTGCCATTGGGATACATCCCAAGAAGGCCAGGCAGATGGAAGACTGTGTCTTCGGACGAACGGATGCCCTGGTTCGCCAACCAAGCGTCGGACATTGGGGGAAATGGGCCTCGACTACAGCCAGGAGGAGCCAAGCAGATCCCGGCAAGTCACCACTTTAAGATTGGCCCTGCAAGTGACGGCGCTGAGACCAGGGGTGCCTCTTATCCTTCACATCAGAGGGGCATTACCATGACAGCAGGGCCCATAGAGATTGCTGTGAGATTTTGCGAGACCAGGTTCCCTTGGCAAAGCCCCTTTACCTACGCTGTTTCCAGGAGGGGGCGGGCCTAGGCAGACATGTGGATGCAGGATGTCCCCAATGTGAGGTTCGGCTTCACCACTACTGCCGAACAGTTCGACGTTGAGCAGGGAAAGGTGGTGGCCTCCCTAGCACTGGACAAGATCCTTTTGGAAAGTGATGCCCTTACTTTAGACCAGCGGGGACACCTTTAGCCACCCGAGGTAAATTGCGGCTGCCGCCTTGGGACTCCTCCCCTTTAGACCCAACAAGCCATTGGTTTCCCTGTTGGCTGCAACTACCAACAATGCACGGGCCCTATACGGGCCCCTGACCAGTATCGGGGTTGATGGGGAGGAAAAGAAAAAACGGAGGAAAGGAATGTATATACTGGAAAGTTCTGGGGGAGTGTATATATGATAAAAAAGAAAAGTTATGTATATACGTTAATTTAAAGTTTTAAGTTGAAAAGAAATGGCGAAGATATTGCCACAGTCGCTCAGGCCACCGTTATAAAAATTGGATTTTAATTGGGGTATATTCAGGACCCGTCTGTCACTCTAGGGCCCTTATGATATGGGACCCAGGACCCCTACACCTCCTCTTGTATGATGACGGGCTTGTCCCTTTTCGTTTCCAGATATGGCCCTAAAACCATCTAGGGGGGGGGGTTAAAAAGAAGACAGGGAGGAGTGTGGTAATGGTATTCAGATGGACCTTGGATATCCCATCATTCTGCACAAGTCAGTCTCTTCCGGTACAGCTTAAAAAGTCCACAGACGTCCATCAAAAAGCACCAGAAGGCAATCACGCCAATCGGCAGCTCTAGGTAAGCTGGTTGTCGTATTTTTAGTATTAGGATATACCGCTGCCATTACTTTAGTATGATGAGTTGTACCGTCTCCCCTTTTCAAGTCCACCACTCATCTACTTCCCGTTTGCCGATATATCTGTTTGGCGGGTGCATCCGTGCCCCATGGACACATTTTCCTTTATCTTTATTATTTCATACCACAAATGGTGAAGGCCGAATTTTTCAAAGCTGATGCCGGATATTTTTATGTTTTACAGGAAAACAACTTTCAAAAGAATGCTTTGATCTAAGACATATTGAACAAATGATTTTAATTTTTTTTTCAAATTTCTTATCAATTTTAAGTTTTAAACTTATTTTTTCATGTTTATGTGTATCAATGTGAGATCTTCTGAAATATATATATATACCAGAATATTTGACGTTATATACAATTTAAATTTATGAATGAGTCTCAAAAAAGAAATCCGATTTTGAATTGAAAATAAAAAATTCTTAAAAGTGGATCGATCAGATCACCTGGGATTTCAATTATAGAATACGTTCTTTTCAACTCTACAGCAATTTCAAAGTTTTTTTTTCTGTGAAGGATGTATGTTTTTATCATAAAACTTTATGTAAGTAAACATTACGGTATGATATTCAATAATGATATAAAGTTTTTTTCCCTGGTACCAATCTCATGCTTCACTGGTCACGAAATAAAGCATTGTACAAAAAAGTTGCGAGGCGTTCCATTAGACACATATTCTTTATTTATATTTTGTCCCGTGCGCCTCAGTGTGTCTGGGGCTTATTTGTGCTGATAGGGACACATAACGTATTCATTCTTTTTAATTACAGGCTAGTTTGAATGGATTTTTACAGCTGGAAGAGACTGCAGCACAAAAGAAAGTACGTCTTCCGAAGTACAAAGTGCGACTATCATGACTTATGGCGTCCCATACTTTACCTCAGGTAATGGCAGCTGCTTGTTTAATGCAGTATCTATAGCCATTTGTGGTTCAGAAGTAATGTCTACAGAACTGCGTGTTCGTACATGCATTAAAATGGTTTTGAGGAAAAATAACTACACTTCTCTTTCTATCGCAAAGAACCTTATATGGGTTTCACCAAACTATGTCTCCTCTGCTTTAGATTGTGCTTCAAAAAGTGGATGGTCATCCATACGGACAATTCTTGCCCTCGCCGAGGCCATACACACACCGATAAAATCCGTTTGTCTTCCATTGAATGGGATGAAAGACGCATCATTTAGATTTCTGAACTTTTTGGCCATACCTTGAAAAAAATTTACGAAAGGATACGGGGTAAATGAACATGAGACCATAACACATATGTAAACTCCAACTGAAATAATTTTAATGATTTGTATGGCCATTTCGGAAATTAATACCTCATCAGCAGCACTAGAACCAAAACAAAGGAAATCCATAATTTCAAAAAATGTTTAAAATGCATTAAAACCAAACGAAAGCCGAATAACCGTAATATAAAAAAACTACGATGGAGGGAGTTAATCCTTAGTTTTTAGAATTTACATAAATTTAAATAGTTATTGAACAAAGTGTACACACGAGATATTATCTCATGTACAAGTACATTATATCTAAGAAAAATAAAGAGCATACATCCCTTCCACAGGAATTGTTTTACCAACTCCACACTGCAATGAAAGAAAAACTCCTGTATTAAATATTTTACGAAAGGGTACGGGGTAAATGAACATGAGACCATAACACATATGTAAACTCCAACTGAAATAATTTTAATGATTTGAATGGCCATTTCGGAAATTAATTCCTCATCAACAGCACTAGAACCCAAACAAAGGAAATCCATAATTTCAAAAAATGTTTAAAATGCATAAAACCAAACGAAACAGCAAAAATGAGGATGAATATATAACAGTTATATGGACACGTACTTCAACCAATCAGCAAGGAGATATTTGGACACCTTACTATTTTGTACCGCTTATAAAAGATAAACCTGAGCCATCCGAACAGTTTGATTTAGATAGCTCCATTGACTTTCAACCTTTAACTTCATCTCCCATCGAGCCACCGGAAGTGCCATCTATGAATGAAACTGACAATAAAACAGTAATGGATATTGATTCGTCCGACGTAGATGGGACTGCAAAGACAGGAGGTGACAACATACAGGAGGTGAAAGAAGAAAACTCATGTGTTGATTCAAAAAACCGCTTACGAAACGGCAAATGACTGACTGCATCACAGCTTTACTCATCCATTTGTGATCCTCACCTGGAGGTGTTTGATACAATACCTAAAGGAAAGAAGGACAATGTATATTTCTTACTGAATAGTTCTGACAACATAATGCGCATACAAAACTGGAAGTAAAACTGTTATTCTGATGATTGCAGTGCCTGGGATACGCATAGTGGACGCACATTGAAGACAGAAATTATTGTTATGAAGGATAATTATTCAAAATTTACAATAAAGAATGATGGAATCTATTGTTATAAGATAACAAATAAACGAAAAAATATCTTTGGTTCCTTACAGTCGACAGCTAGAACATGTCGTAACTCTCCACAGATACTTCACTGCATTGAAAGGTGAGCAATCGTACAAAAAACGTATAAGCTGGTTTTCTAACTTGCCAAGTTATCTTCAAAGTCGCAGGCACATTGCATTGGTTGAATTGGTATTTCACCGAGAAATGGTCAACCACATGGTAATTCATGAATACATCCGGACTGATCCTGTTGTGATTGAAAATGATTAAGGAAGGTGTGAACAACAAAAAAACTTGTGCAGATATATACAAGGAAATGGTTTTAAGCGATCCAGAGACAGCACCGAGGGACTATCGCCAGATCAGAAACGTTACATATAACCAAAAGAAACAAG
>MJUU01074463.1:142498-158661 GCA_002080025.1 Modiolus philippinarum
ACATTTTCATCAATTGGATTTCAAAAATATTTGATTCCAATTTTGGTAAATTTCCTGAAAGTCTCAAAGACCACCTATTTTTTGGAATTCTACCTAGCAACCATACTTAAAATGTTTGTGTAGTTTAGGACGAACATTTTCATCAATTGGATTTCAAAAATATTTGATTCCAATTTTGGTAAATTTCCTGAAAGTCTCAAAGACCACTTATTTTTTGGAATTCTACCTAGCAACCATACTTAAAATGTTTGTGTAGTTTAGGACGAACATTTTCATCAATTGGATTTCAAAAATATTTGATTCCAATTTTGGTAAATTTCCTGAAAGTCTCAAAGACCACTTATTTTTTGGAATTCTACCTAGCAACCATACTAAAATTGTTTATTTAGTTTAGGACGAACATTTTCATAATTGGATTTCAAAAATATTAATTCCAATCTTGGTAAATTTCCTGAAAGTCTCAAAGACCACTTATTTTTCGAATTCTACTTAGCAACCATATATCCTAGAATTCTTTTAGTAACAATAATGACTATGAATAGGTAGATTTAAAATAAAGTGAAAAAAATATGCCAAGGGTGTATAACAACTGTTTTCTGTGTCAAACAGGGAGTGCGGGGATAGCTGTCGTTTCCGACAACATCTAGTTTTACATTGGGAAGGTTCGTTCTTGTCTTTCCATACCTTTTTCTCGCATGTTAAAGCTCGTTTGAATCAGACTGTGTCATGCATTGACTTGAGAATTGGTAGTGACGACGAGAGTGGTTTAACTAAAGCTCTAGATGACGTTTTTCCGAAAGTAACACGATTGTTGTGCACAAAACATATGAAAGATAATGTATTTGAAAAACAAACTTGGTGGCAACGGTGAAGTCCGTAGTGAAATAATCAACTTAATATTTGGAAAATCTGGAATTGCCCCAGCTGAAGATTCTTTTGAATTTGAATCAAAGTCTGCCGATGTTGCAAAAAGGCGCCAGAATTCGCAAGTTACTTTGATGAACACCTGAAATTTAGGCTCCGTGATCACGTTACCCATCCAAAGAAAAACTTAAAACTTAACCGTTTGTGGACCAACGACAATTGTGAATCAATTAATCACTTTTTTAAAAAGACCATTGAATGGAAGCCACAACCTCTGTACCAACTAATACCAAAACTTCATTCTATAGTTCTTGTGCACTTTGCTGATTTGAAGAGAGCAATATATGGCTATGGAAATTACGAACTTTTTTGGTCGATACAGACGTCATGCCGTCTCGCCACACATATAGTTTTCAAAAACATCAGATGAAAAGACTTTTTAAGAAACTGATGAGTAACTGTAATCACGCCAACAAAAAAGTAGTGCAGTCGAGCTGTGGAAAGATAGACATTCCTGTACCACAACGTCTTGCTCGAAAACCCTACCAAAGGAAGAGACCACAATCATGCAGAACTCAGCCGAGATATTGACATTTCTGTGTACATTTAACTTTTAATCTATCTAGAATTGGTATTACCTTTTGACATTATTCATCGTATATCATGTGTTAATGAATTGTACTTTGACAATTTATATGTTTTGTCATGCTCTATTTTCATACATCTTAAAATACAATTAATATGTATCTGAAACTAATGTGGTATTCCATTGTTTTTCGCCAAGATTAAAAAAGAAATAAGTTTTCCTTTTAAGTTCAGCATGTTTCATTCCACAATTTGGAGTATCAAGGAAGAGAAATTTACGTAACATATCTTAAATCATATTTGTAATTTGTATTTTTGTTGAAGATATTCTTGTTCAAGTTACTCTGACTCTGGGCTTCAATTCTGCTGTCAAATGGCTATGGATATCCCATAATTTAAAATACTGTCATTAATCACCTGTCAAAAGTACCGGCCAAAGGACAAGTATTTTATCATACTAACTGACAATAAAAAAACGTGAAACATACCCGACGCCAGACAAATTCATGAATTCCATAGAATTCAAATAACTATAAAGAGCTTCCTATGAATTTTCTTCTTCTTGGACAGATTACTTAATGACGCACAAACTCAAATATATCTGTATTTTTATCACATCCTGGAAAGCCGCTCTCTCTCGGCCGATTAATTGGTTTTCGCCTTTATTCTAATTGGTTGTTTGATCTCTGTCAGTATTTAATTTTCCTCTTTTGGCTTTTAACCTTCCAAAAGATTAGGTGATACAAATGTATATATGTAGTGAAGAGACAGAAGTTTTCGAAATCATAAGAGCTTGTCTTTATGCCAAAATACCTGTATACATATGATAATCTTTCAATAAAGTCTTTTGATAAAGTGGAATTTTAGGATATAGAGATATTTTTTTCCTATTGAAAGATACAATGTATATTAACAGTATAGTGACATACAGACAAGCCGCTATGGTAGCAATGAACATCTGCAGAATCAAAATTTACAGTAAATTTTGTATTTAGTTACTTAGTTTGAAAATTGGCATTTTATACAAAAAAAAGTCATTTATTACACATGATTCAACATGATCCAGCATATGTACACAATATACATATCATCTCCATCACAATGACAGATCTGCAGTATTAAAGAGAAGTCATGATAGCATGAATATGTTTACTTAGTGGTTGTATTCGAACTTGCTCAGAGTTTGAGTATTTGTTTAAGTATGGTGCTTTTGTGTTCATCATTTTTGTGTAACATGTTCCGTTTTAATGTGCATTTTGTTTGTTTGTTTGAATAAAACATTATCCGTGGCTCTTATCCAATGTCTTTTTGACTATTCATGTTCCTCCTGCTATGCAGGTTTATCAAAAACTACAAGTGACAGTAAGATTCATCAAAAACTTGGGTTCAAGAGAGACTATAGGAACACTGGAATTACAAAGTCTGAGATATCTGAACATGGAGCAAGGAAAAGTAATTAAGATCTGTGTCTCAACTATATACATTCATATTCCAAATATCATATCAATATGTCAAGCGGTTACAGAAGAAGACTCCGGAAACATATATTATTCAAAATTGCACCAAGTACAAGGGCCATAACTCTGTACAAAATTGACTAACCGGAACAAAATTGAAAGATGATCTGTATCTCACCCAGATATACTCTTGTACCAAGTATCAAATCAATACGTCAAGCGGTTACAGAAAAAAAAATTTGACAACCTGTATTTTTCAAAATTTTACTAAGTCAAAGGGCCATAACTCTGTACAAAATTTACCGACCAGAAACAAATTTGAACTTGATTTGTATCTCACCTAAATAAACTCATATACCAAATATCAAATCTATAGGCCATGGGCTGAAATCACTTTCCGTGCACTCCCCACTTCCCATCTAGACCGATTTTTTTTCTGTCCTCCCTTTCAGATAAACAATTCTCGTCATTTGATCTAGTTTTTATGCCTAACTTATCTGTTGTGATACAACGTTGGAAAATAAAAGCATTAAAATTTTGATTTTCGGTATAAAATTTTTGAAAAATGGAATTTTCAGAATTTTAGATTTTTTCACAATTTCGACATTCTGACTTTATGGTCGTAAAAATCTGAATATGTATTTAATAATTGCCGATGTAATAATGATTTATGATATGTTAGCAACAAATCTTGTGCAAATATTTTAGTTTCAGACGTCTTTTAGGTACAGAAATGTCAAAATTAGCACCCCTCCCCATAAAAATTAAGGGAAAATATGAAATATTCAGGCTCTAAATGATTAAAGAAAAATGTTTTATTGGAATTCTAGTGTGTATTTCACTAAAGCTGACATGCAGAAGATCATTTAATTAAATTTAAATTTTTTAAGAGGTCTGTTTTAATTCCTCTGCTCGAAAATGTATGCAAAACGGGAATTTTCCGTTTTTCAGAATTTCTGCTCTTTTGACTTTGAGATGCAAATACTTCATGAAATTGATATATAACTTAAAAATGTTGATTAGATATCCTTTCATTATATCTAAGTCATAAGAAAATATGTTTTTAAACATTTTTAGAATAACTACAGTCTCATAAATTACAAACATATAACCCCTTACCACAAATATTTAACAATTAATTTCATTTTATTGAGCTTGAAAAGCTTAAACATTGTATAAAGGTCCAATAACATTTCATTTCAAATACCAAAATACAAAGAGACTCCCATGTATCACAAATAGGATCATGTGTGTGGTTTATGGGCAGTTATACAACAATTAAACTTTGAATTTAGTAAAATTCCGAAATGCTGAAAAATCCCATTTTTCACGAAAATCGCCCAAAATATACATTTTTACCCATATTTTGGCGTTAAAATTGCATATTGCGATATAAAAAATGCATATTTTTTAAAGAAAGTGAGTATGTTTTGTCCATATAAATATACAGACATACACATTCTTGGGGTTTTTAAGCATCATTTTCCTGGGATAAGGGTAAAATTTTCAGTATTTAGAGTCACATTGAACCCTCCTTGTTCATCTAAACATTGTTTTTATATAACTTACATATCGGTTAGAACAATGAATTGGCATATCTGCATAAATCCTCCAGATTTGCCACATATAATTATTGAAAAGTGAATTTTGGACAAATCTGAAATGCTGATAACTCCCATTTTTCATCAGTTCTGTACAAAATATTGAGTTTAAGCTGACAAGTTGGAATTAAAATGACAAATCATGATAGAAATTATGCAACATTGTTATATTCAATGCAGATTTTGTGTGTTTTTGTTATTTTTATGCGAATAAAGTAAAAAATGACTATCATAGAGAAAATTTGTTGGGGTAGGGGTTGGTTTTTCGGTATTTAGAGTCACATTCAACACTCCTTGTTTTTCTAAACAGTGTTTTAAGACAACTTATGTATCGCTTAGAACAAATAAATGGCATAGTTGCAGTTGAATCCTCCAGATTTTACATATATTACGATTTAACAATGAACTTCGGAGAAATTTGAAATGTTGAAAATTCCCATTTTTCATCAGTTTGGGCCAAATATTGAGTTTAAGTCGACAGATGGCTGTCAGAGTACTGAATCATGATGTAATTCATGCAACATTGTCATATATAACACACATTTTGCGTGTTCTAGTTATTTTTATGCTAACTTAGATTAAAAAATTGACAATTTTAGGGAAAATTTGTTTGGGTAGGGGTAAGATTCTCTGTATTCAGTGTTACATTAAACGCCCATTGATATTCTAAACACTGTTTTAAGACAACTCATGTATTGCTAAGAACAATTAACTGGCATATCTGCAGATATATCGTCCAGATTTGCCCTATTTAACGGGTTAACAGTGAACTTTGGCCAAGTCTGAAATATTGAAAAATCCCATTTTTCATTTATGTTAAGTTTGAGTCAACAAATGGCTGTTAATTTACCAAATCGTGATGTAATTCATGCAACAATGTCATATTCAACACACATTTTGCGTGTTTGAGTTAATTTGTTGCGAACATAGACAAAAAATTGACAATTTTAAGGAAAATTTGTTTGGGTACGGGTAAGATTTTCGGTATTTTGAGTCACATCAAACACTTATTGTTTTTCTTAACAATGTTTTCAGACAACTAATCTATCGCTTAGATTAATTAATTGGCATATCTGCAGATATATCATCCAGATTTGCCATATATAACGGGTTAACAGTAAACTTTGGCCAAATCTGAAATGTTGAAAAATCCCTTTTTTCATCAATTTCGGGAACAATGTTAAGTTAAAGTCAACAAATGGCTGTTCAATTACCAAATCGTGATGTAATTCATGCAACATTGTCATATTCAACACACATTTTGCGTGTTTGAGTTAATTTTTTTGCGAACATAGACAAAAAATTGACAATTTTAAGGAAAATTTGTTTTCGGTATTTTGAGTCACATCAAACACTTCTTGTTTTTCTTAACAATGTTTTCAGCCAACTAATGTATCGCTTAGAACAATTAATTGGCATATCTGCAGATATATCCTCCAGATTTGGCATATATAACGATTTAACAGTGAAATTTGGGCAAATCTGAAATGTTGAAAATTCCGATTTTTCATCAATTTTAGGCAAAGTATTGAGTTAATGTCAACAAATGGCTGTTAAAATACGAAATCATGGTATAATTGATGAAACATTTAGAAAGAAGTCAAGTGCGCGATACAGGCTCCTTAGAGCCTTGTTGAATTCCAGGGCCTAAATTAAAATATTGTATGTTTGCCCTTCTGCCGACTCTACACTTTTAGACTGAGTCGGTAGGTAGGTAAATTATTTTATCTTTTTGAAATTCTTTCTGTTGCATGTAATTGTACAAATAGTCCTTTAAATAAAAAATAAAATAAAATATTATTTTAAATCTGCAATAAAATTTTTGAGTAGGTGGCAATTTTAAAGGGTCGGTCTGGGAAGGGCAAACATTCAATATTTTAATTTAGGCCCTGGCAGGAAACAGTAACTTTAAGAAACATCTTCCATGTCTATCTGTCTGCATACTAGTAAGGGGCACGAGGGAGGGGAGGGATTCCAGAATGGACAGCTCTGTTCGCATTAACTAGTGAGACATTAATATTGACTTTTTATTAAACTTGAAAAAATCAGTTTAATTCCTATTTATTTTATAGGCTGCAAGGATGTCCTCTTAAAAATAAAGATGGACAAAGACTTGGAGGCAAGAAAAAGAAAAAAAGGTACTGAGACATTTAGTGAGTAACAGATATACCAAATAGTTGTCTGACATTTTCTCTGTACATGTATTTCAGATTTGAAGGGAATACTTAAAAGTTTTCCGAATATGTGGTCATCCTTATTCTTATCTAATTTCCAGTCAGGCGATCTGGTTTACATTGAAAGTAATGCAATGAATTACTGAGGAAACCATTGTTTCTGATTCCAGGCAACCTGATTTTTATGCCATGGCCACGAATGTTAGTGTTACTCTTGTCTGTCCGTCTGTATGCATGTCGCACGGAGAAGCTACTTAGTATCATTAGAAAATGACAAAATTCTAATCCCAATCACTGAACATGTATGACTGACAATTCCTTACCACGGCACAGTGTTCCAAAAACCCATATTTTTTTAAATTGGTATCTTATATATGATCTATATTTAGGCAAAATTGATCAGGTTCTAGCACTTATAGTATGATCTAACTTTTTGTCAGATTTTCATACATGTATGACTTTCTAACAAATGCATGAATAATATGTATGAAATTGCAGATGATGATGATGATGATGATGTGGTTATGAAAGCCAAGCCCAAGGCAGCATCAAAGAAAAAACTTGTAATGAGGACTTTGTCTAAAGGTACACGTATGGTTATTAGAATTTTACACAAAGAATATTCAAGAATGTCTCATTGAAATTCTGAAAATCATTAGAAAATATCCCATTGACAAAATTCTAATCCCAATCACTGAACATGTGGGACTGACAATACAGTCCAGCTAATGTAGGACCTTCAGTGGGCCGAAAACAGTTTTTGCTGGAAGTATAATATTTTTCATATAAAATGTCTAAATCTCGACTGGACATTTGGTGCAGTTGATACACAACTTTTACGGGACCAAGCCCAATTTCACTGGACTTTTGCAAATGACAATGTCCGAATGACCTTCGAAATGACTGACAATACCTTACCAGGGCACAATGTTTCAAATACCTGTCATTTTTAAAAATTAATCTTTCTGCAAAATTGATCAAGTTCAAGCAATTATAGTGATGTTCTAACTTTTTGCCAGATTTGGCATACATGTATCAGTGCCTGCGAAATTGGAAATAACTTTTTTTGGGCCAATGCCCTTATATGTGTAATGGAAGTTTTCTTAATTTTCAATGGCCCAGCCAGACACCTCAGTGGCCATTTCAGACACTGATGTATGGCTTTCTAACAAATGCATGAATAATATGTATGTAAATTGCAGGTGATGATAATGATGATGATGATGATGATGATGATGTGGTTATGAAAGCCAAGCCCAAAGCAGCACCAAAGAAAAAACTTGTAAACAGGACTTTGACAAAAGGTATGGTAATTAGAATTTTACACAAAGAATATTCGAAGGTGTCCCGTTGAAATTCTGAAAATCATTAAAAAATGTCCCATAGACAAAATTCTAATCCCAATCCCTGAACATGTATGACTGACAATACCTTACCAGGGCACAGTGTTCCAAAAACTCAATTTTTTTTTAAATTGGTATCTTACATTATATACAATGTATGATCTACTTTTAGGCAAAATTGATCGACAGGTTCAAGCAATTACAGTATGTTCTAACTTTTTGCCAGATTTTGGCATACATGTATGGCTTTCTAACAAATGCATGAATATTAAATATGTATGAAATTGCAGGTGATTATAATGATGATGATGATGATGATGATGACGATGATGATGATGATGTGGTTATGAAAGCTAAGCCCAAGTCAGCACCAAAGAAAAAAACTTGTAAAGAGGACTTTGTCTAAAGGTATGGTAAGTAGGGCGAATTGTGACGGCAGCCGTCACAGATGTTCCCCAAACGAACGCACTAAAACTGAGTAGGGTTATCTTCTAGAGGTTTTTAATGTGAAAAATGAACTCAGCACATCTTGTTTACCAAGTATACCAATTTTCGTGAAATATCGTTGAAGTTGAATTTTCGCCGATTTTTCAGGCGGCCATTTGGAAAATGGCCGATCTTTCGTTTTTACTTTTTTTGGTGTAATTTTGATCAGTAGAGGTTACTGTACCTATATATAAATTTTCATCGAATTCTGTCCAGTAGTTTCCGAGATCTGGACCCTCCCCCCTTTTTCTTCAAATGGCGGCCATCTTGAAAACGGCGGCCATTTAGAAAAATCCAAAACCGTTGGGACACTCTCTGACATGGACCCAAACAACATACAAAGTTTCATTAAGGTAGGCCTTCACATCTGTTTCCATAAATGGACAAGTTCATGGACGAAGCGGAAGAAGAAGAATAATAATTTAAATTTATGTTTCCCGAAACATAGTAAGTCGCCTCCCATATGCATATTTGTCGATATAAAATCATACAAAAAATTTCGTTTTTGGGGAGGGGGTACCCAACTTTGAGTGGCGACCATTTTGAAACGGGCGGCCATATTGGAAAAAAAACCGATGTGCACAACTAGATATACATACCTAACATTCTACCAAGTTTCGTTCAAATCCGTCTAGTAGTTTCCGAGCCGTTTCATGCGCAAGTTCATGATGAGAATAGAGAAGAAAAAGAATAAGAATAATAATAATTAAAATTTATGTTTCCCGAAACATAGTAAGTCGCCTCCCGTATCCATATTTGTCAATATAAAATCATACAAAAAATTTCGTTTTTGGGGAGGGGGTACCCAACTTTGAGTGGCGGCCATTTTGAAACCGGGGGCCATATTGAAAAATAAAACCGATGTGCACAACTAGATATCCATATCTAACATCCTACCAAGTTTCGTTCAAATCCGTCCAGTAGTTTCCGAGCCGTTTTCGGCACAAGTTCAAGCAATTACAGTATGATCTAAGTTTTTGCCAGATTTTGGCATACATGTATGGCTTTCTAACAAATGCATGAATGCCTAAAATAAAATTAAGTTTGTTTGCCCTTCCCCGACCGATCCACTAAGATTGCCCCCGACTCAAAAAATTTTATTGCCAAAGTGGAATGAAAATTTTTATTTTATAATAATTTTTAATGATTTCAACTAGTTTGTTCTCACAAATTACATGAAAAATTAGAATTTTTATAATATAAAATAATTTACCTACCTACCTACCCAAATTGAAATTGGCGAGTCGGGGAAGGGCAAACAAACATATTTTTAAGACTGGCTTAATATGTATGAAATTGCAGGTGATGATGATGATGTGGTTATGAAAGCCAAGCCCAAGGCAGCACCAAAGAAAAAACTTGTAACGTTAAAGAGGACTTTGTCTGAAGGTATGGTAATTAGAATTTTTAATGGTTTCTGAAAAACTATCATTTTCATATTACCTAAAGAATTCAATGTTAGAAAAGACACACATTACTTGGTCAATTTATTACTGATTTTTTTTTCATGTTCATTTATATCTTTGAAGTAAATAATTAAATTTAAAAAAAAATGTGTTTTGTTTTTTTTTTTTTTTTTTTTAGAAAACATTATATCAGGTCAAAAAGTGATTCAATTGGCTTTTTTGTCCACTGAATTCCTTATCTGTTCATCATTTTGTTTTTTATTTATTGAGTATATTTTATAGTTGTATTGTAAAGCACCTTTGAACATTGTATTTTTATGAAAAGGGCGCTTTATGAATAAGGTATAATAATAATAATAATTTTAAATCAATACCTTACACTTATATAATTTAAATTTAGCTGACAAACAGGGGCTTGCTAAACAGAAAAAGCAGAATGAAATAAATTGTATGAAGGAGATGGCTTTTCAAATGAGCTTTGTTAAGCAGGTAAGGGCTATTCCAGAAATAAATTTATCGGAAAGTTGGAAGGCTTTTTTTTAAGACCCTACCATCCATACAAGTTTTTGCATAGGATTCATTTACGTGAAATAATGAAAAAGATCCTCGTGATAGTATAGTTGATGTTTCTTTCTTGCAGGAAGTAAATATTGATGTCTAATTTTACTGCGAATACTTGCTGAATGTCCCTAATATTTAAAGTTTTTCATAATGTGAATACACATTATCTATAATTATACCCCCGCTTAGCGGGCGGTATATAGTGATCATGGTGTTTGTCCGTTCGTCCATTCGTCACACATCATAAGGGTACCCAGCTTGTATCCGCAACTCCTACATGATTGAATTTCATTCAATGAAACTTAAATTCACATAATCTTCATTTTTTGGGTTTCCCATGGCAAAACATGGACTTAGCCATCACCTTACATAGGGGGTATTCAGTAAAACTTTCACATAATCTTCATTGCATAATGCTGTTGTGCACCTCCTATTTTAAATTTTTATGCAAATCATATGTTGGCTTCAGGCAATAGAACATTAAGCTGATCTGAGTACCTCGGGGGAAAATATTCTGATCCCTTGCCTGGTTACACATTAAATAACTGTATAATATTATATAGTGATTGTAATTGTAGTTGTCCAGCTGTGAATCACGTAATCAGGGAAATGACGGTAATGATAGTGATGATACTCGTAGCAAAAAGTTCTGATGAAAGCATTGATGGTGGAACTGATAACAACATGGTAGGTTGTTGGTTATTTGATAAAGGCATATGGTCATGATTTTAAGGTAGTAAACCTTGAGTATCCCCAAAAAATTTCCCATAGTTCAATTTTTAAAAATGTACATATAACATAAAGTTTTAATACATCTTCTGACAAATTTCAACAGACGGATTTGGAGTATCGTGTGTGTGAAAGTTGCTATTTTTAGAATTTGACTGAATTTGTCAAGATTAAAGCCATTATTTTGCTTTGAAGGGCATTTGATTAAAAATGCTTAATAAATCAACTGCAAATCATCTAAACTAGAATGGCAAAATATTATTACATAATATTTTTAAAATACATTTTTTGGTAATTTTGTATGGTTTCCAAGAGAGAGAGAGAGGGGCTTCTCAATTAATTTTCTATGAAAAATGCTAAAATGTCCAGCGAAAACCCAATGAAGGTCCTACATTAAATGGACCAGATGTCCAGAAATGCCTGAAAAAGGTTTGGAAACACTGGAACATTTTATCTATTTTAAGAAATATTCTAATATGACTCTCTTCTTTGGCTTAGGAAACAAAGCTATGTACTAACTCCAATAATATTTTTTGGCACATGCGTATATCTATTACAAAAAAGAAATTCGTAATGTACAGTTTCACATCTTATTCACTCAATATTCATGTGTAAATAGTTTTTAAAATAATGAATCACCCAATAGCTGCAAGAATAATAGAAATTTACAACAGTTTCTAAATTTAAGACTCGGAACTGAAATTGACATAACCGTAACCTAGCAACGAATGTATTGTTGTTATGAAATCTTATCTATGTTGCATATCATGCTCTACAATTAAGATATAAAAAATTTAATTTGTAACGTTAATAAAATTATTAATTTGACTTTTATTCATTTTCTTTTCTTTTTTTGGTTTCCAATATAACATAACTAATCAGTCATAAAAAAAATACAACCAGCTCACATTAATTACCGATTCGATTTTAAAATATCCGTATTTTATATTTTTACAACAGATTATTTGTATTAATTCATAAGCTTATGAGCAACTTGTTTTAGTAAAATAACGAATATAGATTTCTCTATGTCCATTTATGTGTCCATTTATGTGTGTTTTGCATGCAGATTTCCGACATATTTTAATTCTAGTGTCAAACCCAACATTGCCCTCTAAGAGCCGCTTCGAATATTCAAAACGCTTGGTAAATATATTAGAATCGAAATAGATTATTGCAATTGGGCTCTATACGAATTAGAACATGGGCAGACCTTATATTTTGTCATTTTATACCTCGCTATCGCTCGGTATAAAATATTGACAAATATAAGGTCTGCCCATGTTCTAATTCGCATAGAGCCCGCTTGCAATAATCTATTTCTTCAGTAGATGGTTTTTATTTAGAAGCAATTTATTTATGTTTCAGAATTAGTAAATGTCAAAGGTACGTTGCAAAGTTTCAATTGCATAATAATTGGTGTGCTTGTTTCCTCAATGACTCCTAACCTTTCCATATAATCTTTAAGGTCAAGTAATCAAACCATGTGGAGGGATTGTGAGGATTTTTTATTAAAGGATTTTCAATTTTTTTCCATGGAAATTAAATCAATTGCTGGACATTATATTTGTCTGTTTGTTTTTGCAAAGGTGTTTCCTGCAACCCGGGGAAATTTGGGGGGGAAGGGGGGGGGCGCTTTTAAAATGATATTGGAACATGCTAGACAATAGTCCAAGATGGCCACCATATGGAATAAATATTCAAATAATATTAAAGACTATGTGGACTAGAGATCTTGTTGATATTTGATCTCCATTACCTTTCATAGTAAAATATTGTATTAAAAGTAAAATATTGTTGACCTCTATGCCTGAAAACCAGTATACAAAAAAAGGATTATGCTGTTTATGGTAATCAACCGTTAGGTATAAATCATCCAGGGATTGCATCAGATATTGCTCAAATATCCTCCAAGTTTTCAACATGCAACAGGAAACAAATGCATCATGTTTCCACTAACCCTACCTTCCCTAATTTTTGTGCCAGCCGTAAGTTTTTATAGCCATTTTTGTACAAGTAATATTTATATTAGGACACCTAAAAACTTTCACCTACCAACCTACCCTAATTTTTTCAACATGTTAGGCCACCATTTTTTATAATCTGTTTTACGGGAGAGCCTACCCTATTTTTTCAGAAATTGAAATAAAAATAAAAGATGTCAGGATGACTTTTTTTTAATATTATATCCCTACCCTATTTTCTTTGCATCTCAAAAAATAAAAAAATGCTTTCCAAATGGATGAAAATAATTGAAAAATGTCATTATTCTAAAAAAAAATAGTTTGAAAAATGCTTGAAACATGTTATATTTGGCTGGACAAACATAGAATTTAATGTAGTAATCCAGTAGATTTCAATTCAGATACGGTATTTACTGATTTTCAATATTTTTTTCACACAAAAGCCGTGCACTCATTTAAGAAAATAAAATAATGTGTTTCATGGAAACTTTTATTTTGCCATCTCCAATATTTTCAATCTTTTATTTTTTATTTTTTTATTTCGTCCCCCCGACCCACTTGTTAAGATCAAAAGTCCCGTAAAACAGATTATAAAAAACTGTTGGTCTTATTGGAAACACAAGTATATTTTATTGCCTAATCATGGTGGTGGATATATAAATTAACTATTAGATCTCAGTTATATTACTTTGTACTTGTTAGCTCACCTGGCTGAAGGCCAAAGGTGAGCTTATGCCATCACTTGGCGTCGTCTTTTTTCAAAAATCTTCTCCTCTGAAACCACTGAACGGATTTGCTTGAAATTTTGCAGTAATGATCTTTGGCATGTTGGCTACAAACGATCCTCATT
The DNA here is from genome assembly GCA_002080025.1 of Modiolus philippinarum. Lineage (NCBI taxonomy): Eukaryota > Metazoa > Mollusca > Bivalvia > Mytilida > Modiolidae > Modiolus > Modiolus philippinarum. The sequence continues at coordinate 156,519 of MJUU01074463.1, forward strand.
TTGAAGTGATCAAACATATAACATGACCGCCGTTACTAAAAATAGAACATGGGGGTCTGACAGTAGTTTTTTGCAAATTACTTGAAAACGAAGGGAGATATCAAAATTCTGACATAGGGTAAAATTGTTCATTGTGATTAGATCTACCAGTGTACAAATTTTCAGAAAGATCCAATAACACTAAACAGATGTAGGAGTTATTGCCCCTGAATTGTCATTTTTTTGCAAATTTTCGTATTTGCAAGCTATTATTTTGAAAACTAAGAGATAAATAATGACTGTAAGAATAAAAGTTGCTCAGCTATCACTGCGTAAAATTTCATATCAATCGGATAACTTTTGGTAGAGTTATTGCCCCTGAAAAGTCCATTTTTGCAAATTTTCGTATTCGGAAGCTATTATTATGAAAACAAAAAGAGAAAAATAATGACTTTAAGAACAAAAGGTGCTCAGTTAACAAACATGTATCATTGTGCAAAATTTCATATCAATCAGAAAACTTTTGGTAGAGTTATTGCCCCTGAAAAGTCCATTTTTGCAAATTTTCGTATTCAGAAGCTATTATTATGAAAAACAAAAAGAGATAAATAATGAAACAAATATCTATCAAAATGCAAAATTTCACAACCTACCAAATTCTAAATTTGAAAAAAAAACTTTGTCAATTGGCTTTTATGCTGAGTAGGGCATTGATCATGTTAATTGATAAATTACTTTTTTTCCCGAATTTCACGGAGTGAAAATGGGTTATAGTATGGTGAATGCTGGGCAGGCGAGGATTGATTGATTGATTGCTTGAATATTGTTTAACGTCTACTCAGCAATATTTCAGCTATATCAAGACGAGAACAAGTTTGTTGATAAATAATCACTTTGGGGTATGGAAATGGCCATGGGACGGGAAATTCTGACTGCCACTGGAAAAGTAGGGTGAAATCGTCAAGGGCGGGGAATTTAGCCTTGTAGCCGATCACCTACGGACCACCCCAAAAGGAGCTTGCTACAAGGGTTCTTTAACGTGCAGGAAGCGTGGCATTTCTTCCAACACGTGGACCTGAGTTTACATCCCATCCGAAAGATGGGTTGTGTATTTATTAATCCCGCACAACCACGGAATGGGTCCTATTTCTATATCCCGGGACCCTCGGGGTCNGCCTCCGTTTAGGAGGGGTCACACCCCGCAAGCCGGAGATACTGGGTCCTATTTCTATATCCCGGGGTTCCCTCGGGGTCCTCTGTTAGGATGGCTCATACTCCAAGCTCAGATGATGCTGCGGGCCTATTCTTCAGCCGGGACCGCGCACGGCGGGGGCAGGCGAGGAAGAACTTCGTAACAGATTACTCCACTCCTACAGAAAGGAATACGTTCGTATTTGGTATGTGACTTCCCCTGGGTGAATTGTACCGTGTAAGCCCTTTTCAGGTATGTTGTTCACCAACTTCATGTTTTACGAAATTCTGGTACTTGTGTTCTGTCTTTGACCAATTTTTTTATGAATGCACATGCACACCATTACAAATAAAATAATATATACATGCAGTCAACTCTCAGTATGTCGAATGGCTTGAGACCAAAGAAAATAGTTTGACTTGAAGGGAAATTAGAGATATCAGGAGTAGATTCCTAAAGTTATAATTACTGCTGATGGTCCTAAAACTATGTTGGAGTTATCTGGAATTTCGACTTAAATGTGTTCAAGATAATGAGAGTTGATGTAAATATATTCATCTCTTGTCAACTTGCTGTGCTCATGTCTTAATTAATTGCTATGCTTGTGGACCTACTCAGGGCTATTCCAGAAATAAATGTATGGGAGGGTTGGAAGGCAGTTTTTTCAGACCCCACCACCCATACATTTCTTTGTCATATTTGTAAAGGATTAATGGGAAAAAAATCCTCTTGAACCCAAACACCCATCTGAAAATATATCAAGTGCCTTCTAACCCTCCCGGAATAGCCCTTAGTTAGTTAATATTGTTTCATTATTATTATTTTTTTTTTCAGTATGAACAACAGGCAGAAAAGGCCAAAGCAGAAAATATAGCTTTTTTGAAAAAACATTTGAACCATCTATTACTCCAGTATTAGAAAAAATGAAAAGGTAAGGGCTGTTCCATTTTAATATACCTGGGGAAGGGGAAC
>MJUU01074466.1:0-15902 GCA_002080025.1 Modiolus philippinarum
ATGAAAAAAAAATTTCTGAAGGAGGCTTTCTGCCCCAAAAAATAATGTAAATTTTGAAACAAGTGTGGACCCAAATTGATGTCTCGCCCGTCCCTTCATGGTCACAAAATTGATGTGAATTCTTAAACTGACTAAATCAGAAAACTTAACATATTCCCTAGACTGTGAAAATAGGGTAAGTGACAAAAGCAATAGAGCAGACTGTAATGAATCACCAAAAACGAAAATATAAGTGACCACTGATAGATACTGAAAAACCAAACATGCTCATTAGACCGTGAAAATGAGGTCAAGGGCTAAAGCCAAACAGCAGACTGTCATGTTCCATTTAAGACAAACCAAAATACCAAATATTATTGACCTTACAATAATAGATACTGGGAAACTTAAAATGATCACTAGACCATTAAATTGAGGTCAAGGACAAAAGCCATATGACAGACTGTCATGTACTATCTAAGACCAACCTACATACCAAATATCATTGACCTACCACTTGTAGTTACTGAGAAACTAAACTAAGCACAAAAACTTAACATGTTCATTGGATCATGAAATTGAGGGTCACTGACAAAAACCATATAGCAGACTGTCATGTACTATTCAAGACCAACCTATATACCAAATATCATTGACCTACCACTTAGAGTAACTGAGAAAACGACTTAATCCCAAAAACTTAACATGCTCACCAGACCGTGAAATTGAGGTCAAGGACAAAAGCCATATGACAGACTGAGATGTACTATCTAAGACCAACTCCATACCATATATCATTGACTTATAGTTAATGAGAAACTTAACTAAGCACAAAACCTTAACATGTTCATTGGACCGTGAAATTGAGGTCACAGACAAAAACCATATAGCAGACTATCATGTACTACCCAAGACCAACCTATATACCAAATATCATTGACCTACCGTTTATAGTTACTGAGAAAACGACCTAATCACTTAAACTTAACATGCTCACTAGACCATGAAATTGAGGTCAAGGATCAAAAGCCATATGACAGACTGTCATGTACTATCTAAGACCAACTTACATACCAAATATCATTGACCTACCACTTATAGTTACTGAGAAACTAAACTAAGCACAAAACTTTAACATGTTCATTGGACCGTGAAATTGAGTTCACAGACAAAAACCATATAGCAGACTGTCATGTACTACTCAAGACCAACCTATATACCAAATATCATTGACCTACCACTTATAGTTACTGAGAAAATGATCTAATCACAAAAACTTAACATGCTCACTAGACCGTGAAATTGAGGTCAAGGACAAAAGGTATATGACAGACTGTCATGTACTACCCAAGACCAACCTACATACCAAATATCATTGACCTACCACTTATAGTTACTGAGAAACTAAACTAAACACAAAAACTTAACATGTCCATTGGACCATGAAATTGAGGTCACAGACAAAAACCATATAGCAGACTTTCATGTACTACTCAATACTAACCTATATACCAAATATCATTGACCTACCATTTATAGTTACTGAGAAAATGACTTAATCACTTAAACTTAACATGAAAGTTTACACCGCCACCGTCATACTTTGTACGCATACGTCTCGCTTTCCGCGCCTTTCGTCAAGGGCGAGACCAAAAAACTATTTTGTTGGATACACATGAAAAAAATAAATAAGTTTTGCGCGAAGCGCGAAATAAAAATATCTGTCCAGAATAATTACCATACCCCCCCCTTTTCAGGTTAAATGGTCGGTCCCTTATGTGCGTCATATATTTTCATATTCTTTCAAAACATGTATTTCAACTTCTCTGTGATATCATTTTTTTTTAAGTTAAGAATTATTTAAATCATCCCGATTTCCCGTCGTGTCATCTGAAGCAGCATCCCTCACCAAGATGCATCCAGTGAGCAAAGATGATGTGCCACATGCAGTTTTTCAGATATGAACCTTCTGAGAAAAGATGATTGGTGTATCACATGAAGTTTCTTAGATATGAACCTTGACGTAAACTTTAACCTGAGTCATTGAAGCGTAAAATGTAGGTTAGGGTGACCCAATTATCATCTGAAGCAGCATCACTCTCCAAGATGCATCCATTGAGCAAAGATGATGTGCCACATGCAGTTTCTCAGATATGAACCTTAACACAAACTTCAAGATGAGTCATTGAAGCGTAAAATGTAGGTCAGAGTGACAAAATAATGATCTCAAGGAGCATCACTTTTCAAGACGCATCCACTGACCAAAGATGATTGATGTTCCACATGTAATTTCTCAGATATGACCTGAGGTAGGTCTAACGGACGAACATTCGAACGGCCGTGCGAGATGCAATATCCCCTCCTCAACTCCGTTGGGCGATGGGATAAAAATGAAAACACCTTCAGCCTCGAAATCAAAATTAAAAAACTAATGCTTGATGTAACGGTATGTCTTGCCCGCCTTCAATTGCACCGTCACATGCACATATAAAGAATTTTATCTAATCAGAAAAACTTACCCTGGGCACCAAAAAGAGAAATTGAGGTCAAGGACAAGGCCATATCACAATACCAAAAATCACTAACCGATCACTTATACTTACAGAGAAAGTAATCTAGTAACAAAAACTTAACATGATCACTAGAGCATGAAAATAGACTCAAGAACAAAACCATTATAGCAGACTCTCATTGGAGCAAACTGTGTAAAAATCAATGAATTTTGAATTGAATTAAACATATTTTATTGCAAATAAAGCAAAGGGATCGGGCACAAGTTATAACAACATTATTTAAAGCCCTCTCCCTACAATTTACAACATAACAAATATTATACAATATAGCAGCAATATAGATACAATATACATTAAGAAATGTTGATAAGAATAGAAAAGTAACAAAAGGTAATAGTTAAATATCATGTACACAAAACATAATTCTCACTTAAAATATTTTCACAATGTCAGTACATTTTTGATATGATTAATTTAATGATATCAAACGATAACAATGACAATATTGGTTGAATAAAATGGAAAAAAGAAGGAAAAATAGGAAGGAAAGGATAAGAAAAATCTGCAACAATCAATCAAATCTATGACTATTGTAAATATAACATTGGACTGCTCTAAAAATATCAGCATTTTGATCAAAGGTAAGATTTGCATTTCCAAAAAGAATCGCATCAAGGTCAATATTTCCATATATTCTTATTATTAGAAACAAGTTTTGTCGGATATTGTTATAAAGCGAACATTCTAGAAAGTAGTGATAAGCATTTTCACAATTTGCACCACAAACACAGTTAGGATTATCTTTAATATTGAATCTATATAAATCATAATTTAAACTACTGTAGCTATACCTCAACTTAGTGTGAATAATATTTAATTTTCTTTGGCCGATATTATACCACGGAGGAACTTCTGGTTTAACCATTAAACTACGTTTAAAACTATATTTAATTGCAGCATTTCGCTTTTCAATGTCCAAGGAATTCCATGCTCGAATAGTTGAGGGAAAATAACTTGAATTAGTAACAGCCAGTCGATAATTTGGAATTGTGAAGTCTTCACCATTTCGTATCAATGAAATTGTTGAATTATATGCTTTGAATTATTCCTCTTAACATATAAATAAATTAGTTGTAGTCCTTGCCTCAGTAACCGGCGGATTGTTGACTGATCGATGACGGATTCTTTTAATGACCGATTGGTCACTGATCAATATCAAATCCAGGAATGACTGATTTATTCGTATTGTACTGATTGTTACGTATTTGTAAGTATTTTAATGATTACATCCATCGATTTCGCGTTGTATCAATCAGTTATTCACGTATGATGGGTCCGTATATGTTGGGAGTTTTAAGACAAATCGAATTAATTTAATTTTCTCTATGTCTCCAGCTTGTATATAATATTTTTAGAATGTAAAGACATATTTATATTATTGTGTTAAAATTTTTATTGATTATCCTAGAAAATGAATAGAATTTTAAACTGCATTATAATAAATAGTCTTAGGTTTAAACTCAATCTTTAGAAATGACTAAAACTTTTTTTTTGAAAATTTTAATTCATCCTATCCTTTTCAAGGAGTTTTGTAAGTTGTGATATAAATATATAATGAACGTTAGCATAATCAAAATTTGAAAAAGTAAGGTTTTTAGTGTGCATTTATAACCCAATCTGAAAAGAATTTGTTTTTTGAAAATTTTACTTCGTCATATTCTTTCGAGGAGTTTTATATGCTGTGATATAAGAATTCAATGAATTAAAGCATATTTAAGGTTTAGAAAAGATTTTTAGACTTCAGTTTAAATCCAGTCCTTAGAAATAACCATACCATTAATTTATTGTTTACATTTTACTTCTTTCGTATCCTGTGAAGATTTTTATACGTTGCGATATACAAATTTAATGAATGTTAGCGTATTTAAGGTTGAAAAGTAAGAGTTTTATTAGTCTGATGTATAAATACAATCTTAAAAAATTACCAAAACACTTTTTAAAGTTTATTCTCCACTGAGTTTTTTATGATATGATATATATATATATATAAATTTGGTTAATTTAATCACAGAGAATTTTTACAAAGTAAGTTTTATTCTGCTGTTTAAACTCAATCTATAAAAATTACCAAAAAATAGTTTTTTTTTTTAGAAAATTTTACTTTGCTATATCCTTTCGAATGATATTTATATATTTTAATTTACAAATTTAGTGAATTTTACCAAAGATAAGGTTTAAAAAGTTAGATTTGTATTCTGTGGTTTAAATCTATCTAAACAATGAGCTTTTTGAACATCAAATTCTTTCAAACCATTTTAATATGTTGTAATGTTAATATGCAGCATATTTAAAATTTGAAAATAGAGTTTCAATGCACTGTACAAAATAACCAAAACAATTCAGTTTTGTTTGAATTTTTACCTAATCATTTTTCAAATCAGTTTTTCATTTCCTTTCAAATGAGTTTTGTATATTTCAGGATACAAATTAAATGAATTCAACCATACGGTAGAATTCAAGAAATAACTGGTCAGGAAATTTACCAAAATTGCACCAAAATTAATCCAAAATGTATGGTTGCTAACAAAAAATCCCCAAAGCTGCTCGTCTTTGAGAGTTTCAGGGAATTTATCAAAGTTGGAACCACATTTTTTTTCTTCTCAGTTTCCAGAATTTTGTGTCATGTAATAAAAATGGCTAGAATATTTGATTGTTTAAAACAGTTCAATAATTGTTAGTTTTGGACATTTTCGGGAAATTTACTTAAGTTGGAATCAGAATAAAATTCCAAAAGCTTATTACGCATCTATAGACTATATGCAACAATTCCACACCAAAATTAAATTCCTTTATTTCAATTTTGTTTCAGATATGGAACTAGAGTGAAAATTTTGCCAAATTCTTTGATGCGGAAAATATAGGTCAAGGTGACATAATTCTGGTAAGGAATTTGTTTACTACTAAGGATGTAATCACTTACCAAACATCATATGTCTATGGGACGTAGGGGCTGAGATATGGTACAAACAACACAATGATAAAAAACTAAGTCCAAATAATGGCAAAATATGGAAAAATTAGATTTTTCATAAACACAAATCGGATTCAATAATGAAGTTGCACTGAATATTGTGTCAACATTTTATTGATATTGAACTTGATTTAAGCAAGTTATTAAAGTTCAAAACATAGAAAGCAGCCACATCCTGCTAAGCTCACCTCGTTGCGCAGCATTGTCACATGCTTAACATATCAGCAAGCAGAAATGGACTATCACCATTTAACAGATTCATTTATGCATAATATGCAGTTTACATACTGCATCCGAAGCATTCAATGCTACATCATGCATACCAATATGGTTGATGTGCAACATGTCAGTAAGCAGGAATGGAATTAAACCATTCTTCCTAACCAAGTCGGTCATGTGGAACTGTAGGTCACAAATCAGCATCCGAAGCATACATTGTTGTTTTCATCCCCTAACGCATCATACATATAAATAAGGTTGATGTGAGACTTGTCAGTAGGCAGGAATGGACTTTAAAAATTCTTTCTAACCAATAATGAAGGGATATGGAGTAAATGCAAATGAGACAAAGTCTCTACAAATACATTGCAAAAATAAGCAATGGACAACGCTTTTATTGTTGTTCTTTATTTTGAAGTCACCAGGAGGCCTTCAACAATGAGCTTTACTCATACCACATAGCAAGTTCAAGACGGCCCCTAGCACCGGTTTGAGCGGAATTCATTGAGCGGAAGTCTTCAATATGTGTGAAATGTAGGTCACAGACAGCATCCAAAGCATGCATTGTTGTTGTCATCCATAAATGCAGCATACATACCAATATGGTTAATGTGGAGCATGTCAGTAAGCGAGAATGGATGTTCACCATTCTTCCCAACCAAGTCATTCATGGGTGAGATATAGGTCACAGACAGCCTCCAAAGCATGCATTGTTGTTGTCATCACAAAATGCATCATATATACCAATGTGGTTGTTAGGAATGAATTTTAACCATTCTTCCTAGCAAAGTCGTTCATGCGTTAAATGTAGGTCACAGACAGCATTCGAAGCATACATTGTTGTTTTATCCCGAAATGCATCATGCATACCAATATGGTTGATGTGGAACATGTCAGTAAGCAGGAATGGACTTTAAACCATTCTTTCTGACCAAGTCGCTCATGCATGAAATGTAGGTCACAAGACAGCATCAGAAGCATGCATTTTATTGCCATCCCCAAAAGCATCATGCATATAAATATGGTTGATATGGGACTTGTCAGTAGGCAGAAATGGACTTTAACCATTCTTCCTAACCAAGTTGCTCATGCGTGAAATATAGGTCACAGACAGCATCCGTAACATGCATTGTTGTTGTCATCCATAAATGCACCATACATACCAATATGATTAATGTGGCACATGTCAGTAAGCGAGAATGGACTATCACCATTCTTCCTAACCAATTCATTCGTTTGGGAATAGGTCACAGACAGCTCCAAAGCATGCATTGTTGTTGTAATCACAAAATGCATGATATATATCAATGTGGTTGATGTGGGACTTGCAGAAAGCAGGAAAGGATTTAAACCATTATTCCTAACCAAGTCGCTCATGCGTTAAAGGTAGGTCACAGACAGCACCCGAAGCATGCATTGTTGTCATCCCAAAATGCATCATACATACCAATTTTGTTGATGCGGAACATGTAAGTAAGCGGAAATGGACTTTAACCATTATTCCTAACCAAGTCGCTCATGCGTGAAATGTAGGTCATATACAGCATCTGAAGCATGCATTGCTGGAGTCATCCCAAAAATGCATCATACATACCAATATGGTTGAAGTGAGACTTGTTAGTAAGCAGCAATGGACTTTAACCATTCTTCCTATACGGACGCCGACGCGGATGCCGACGCCTAGGTATCACATAATCCCCCTCACTTCTTGAGGTGAGCTAGAAAAGTTTAGCTTTGGGTAAATCAAATGTTCATGACGACGCCGCCGCCGCCACCGCCGACGACGACGACGACGGAATCTATACTCGCTATATCTCGCCTTCGCGACTTTCGTAGCAGGCGAGACAAAAAGTAGGATTTTTAATCTGTGCTTTAAACTCAATATTTAAACATAGGTAATCACGATTACAAAGTTCCCTTGTTATGGCACATGGACAAAGCACTCAAAATTTGATGATCCTATCATGTACATGTACAGTAACTAAGATCTGAACTCTGACGTAAACTTGAATGTAAGTCAATCATGCAGAAATTATAGGTCAAAGTGACCTAATTTGGCCTGGATGCGGACCTACCACCCAAGAGGCATGCACATGATAGGTTAGATGATTCTATCATATACAATTAGTTAGATCAGAGGTCGGACGTAAACTTTAATGTAAGTCAATCATGCAGGAAATATAGGTCAAAGTGACCTGATATTGCCAGGATGCTGACCTACCGAAGATGCATGTACATATGAGGTTAGATGACCCTACCATGTACAGTAACTAAGATATGAACTCAGACCTAAGATGACCCTACCATGTACAGTAACTAAGATATGAACTCAGACCTAAGATGACCCTACCATGTACAGTAACTAAGATATGAACTCAGACCTAAATTCAAATGCAAGGCAATCAAGCGTAAAATATAGGTCAAATAGACCCCACTTTCCCTGAGGCTGCGAGACAACCCTAGATGCACCTGCATACAAAGTTTGATGACCCTGCCTTGCATAGTAGTGGACAATGTGGACACGGACGCAAAAGCGGGCGTGGACGCCGAGGTTACTCTTATAGTTGAGACGAACTATAAATGATCAAAACGATTTTATTATTTTTTTCTTTAACTTCATCAAATTCTTTTAATGAGTTTTATGTGTTGCGATTTACAAATTTAAGGTTGAAACGTAATGGTTTTAGTGTTCTGTACAAAATTACCAATTAAAACAATTAAGTTTTTGAAAAATTTTACTTTGTCGTATCCTTTTGGATAATATTTATACTTTTTTCAATATACACAATAAGTAAAGTAATTGAGAACCGAACCGTCAATCAAAAAGGAATAATCGAAGGACAATGGCAACATCGGAAGCAAAAAAGAAACAGAGACACAACATGAGTACGGCACAGAAAAGAAAAATGAAGATACACACACATAATGGTGAACAACATGGACCAAATAAAAAACCATTGGTGAGATCAGGCGCCCCGGTAGAGTAAGCATTTCCTGCTTCTTATACGACACCCGCCGTGTTGAATTCACTCATAAATTCAATCATAGATTAAGTTTGATTTAAATTTACTTAATCAAATGAGCTTCATATGTTGCGATATATAAATTTAATGAATTTTAGCATAAGTAATAGATACAGTATGACCAAAACAACAAGTGTAGACACAGAAATGTCTCGCCTGTATATACATATCTTTACCAAAATAATAAATCATGGCTACATAACAGGCACCAGACTGGCATGTGCACACCTAGCTATAACAATAGACCAAATGTGAAGCCTGTAATGAGAAATGATCAAAGCCAATGAACCATGAAATTGAGGTCAAGACTACATGAAAAGTATCATACTGGCAAGGAAAGACTCTGCCTTCCTTGATGTAGCGACAGACCAAATATGATGACTCTAGTTATCATAGGTACAGAGAAATAAGGATTAAAGTAAAAATGTTAAGAATCAATGAACCATGAAATTGGGGTCAAGACTACATGACTGGTGTCAGACTGGCATGTGCCTACCTTGATGTAGCAACACACCAAATATGATCACTCTAGGTATTATAGCTACAGAGAAATAAGTGTTAAGAAATGTTCAGAGTCAATGAACCATGAAATTGAGGTCAAGGCTTCATGACAGGTGTCAGACTGGCATCTGACTACCATGATGTAGAATAGACACAATATGATGCCTGTAAGTGTTCTAGTTAAAGAGAAATGATCAAAGTCAATTTACCATGAATTGAGGTCAAGGCTACATGACAGGTGTCAGACTGGTATGTTCTTACCTTGATGTATCATTAGACAAAATATGATGACTGTAAGTGTTCTAGTTATAGAAAAATGATCAAATTCAATGAACTATGAAATTGACGTCAAGGCCACATGACAGGTGTCAGACTAGCGTGCACCCGCCTAGATGTAGCAAAAGACTAAATATTATAACTCTAGGTATCATAGCTCCAGAGAAATTAGTGTTAAAGCAAAGAAATTTTCAAAGTCAATGAACCATGAAATTGAGGTCAAGGCTACATGACAGGTGTCAGACTGGCATGCATCTACCTAGATATAGCAATATATCAAATATGATGAATCTAGGTGTTCTAGTTACAGAGAAATAAGTATTCTAGTAGAAAATGATCAAAGTCAATGAACCATAAAATTGAGGTCAAGGCTACATGACAGGTATCAGACTGGCTCGCACCCGCCTAGATGTAGCAATAGACAAAATATAGTATGTCCATACATTACAGTGCCTCAAAAATTGACTTGAATGTAAAACTATGTCGCAAAATTTACAAAGTCACTGAACCGTGCAAATGAGGTTGAGGTCAAATGACAAGTGGCAGACTTGCATCGTTTTATTTCGGCATCTAGTAAGTGTTCTAATGCTAATTATGCCCCGTCTACGATAGTAGGGGGCATATAGTGTTCGGGTGTGTCCGTCCGTCTGTTCGTCCGTCCGTCCGTCGCTCCGTCCGTCCCAAGTTAGGTTTACCTGAGGTTGAGGTTTTTTTCTGTGAAGGATGTATGCTATTGTCATAAAACTTTATATAAATACCCATTAGGGTCTAATTAAACAAAAATCATAATAAAATTTTACCCATGGAACCAACTTCATGCTTCACTGATCACGGGAAAAAAGTGTGATAATATGAGGTTTACCCTTAGGTTGAAGTTTTTTACTGTGAAGGATGTATGCTATAACCATGAAACTTTATATAAATACTCATTACGGTATAATTAAACAAAAATCATTTTAAAAATTTATTCTTGATACCAACTTCATGCTTCACTGACCATGGAAAAAAAGGGGGGGAAAGTATGAGGTTTACCCTTAGGTTGAAGGTTTTTTTCTATGAAGGATGTATGCTATTGTCATAAAACTTTTTATTAATACACATTAGGGTATAATTAAATACCCATGGAACCAACTTCATGCTTCACTGATCACGGGAAAAAAGTGTGATAGTATGAGGTTTACCCTTAGGCTGAATTTTTTCTACTGTGAAGGATGTATGCTATAATCATGAAACTTTATATAAATACCGAATTATTTGAAAAATAACTCTTTTTATGCGAGGGACTGAGTTTTCATTCAGATCTCATGAATATTAATTATATCCCAAGATGCACGTGTAATCACATGACTAAAAATCACACAAGCTGGCAAGACGTGTATTTCGAGTGCAAAGTTTTATTTTGTCGAGTTTATTTAATAACCGCCCTATGCCCCTCCACCACCCTGAAGTTTTTAAATGAGAGAAGACATTTTTGAAATTTTATTGTGGGTTGATTGACCCATTTTGTGATGTAATTGAGACATTAATATGTACAGAATTTTTAAAGTTGTGTAAAGTACAGCATTTGAATTGTGTGAACAGCGAATTAGAGATTTTTCATGATCACATGCACATTTTTAATTATTCTAATTAGGGCAGCTTTTATAGCCCATAAAACTGCATTGATCTAGTCATAAAACTACATTGATCAATATATTGTAATGTATTGGTGGGCCCTTTTTGTTGCCCACCTTTGCCTCGTTTGATATTCATGTTGTAAATATATTATATAACGATTAGATTAAACGGCCACAGCAGGTGGCCCATTATATTCATGTTGTAAATATATATTACATAACAATTAGATTAAACGGCCACAATAGGTGGCCCATAAAATTCCAGACATAGTTTTAGTTTTACTGTGTTGCCAATTGCACGAGGCAAACCGAACAAGCTGCAGGAAGACCCAGAAGAAGTGTTGGCCTGGTGTTGTTCATGGTTAAGGTTGTTTTGGTTACTTGGTTCAATAGGTCTGTGAGCATAAATACTTATTATGGTATAATTAAACAAAAATCACTTTAAAAATTTATCCTTGCCACCAACTTCATGCGTCACTGATCATTGACAAAAAAAAGGGGGGAGGGGGTAGTATGAGGTTTACCCTTAGGTTGAAGTTTTTTTTTCTGTGAAGGATGCATCATGACACCTTTTATAAATACACATTATGATATAATAAGATAAAAATCATAATAAAAATTTATTCTTGCTACCAACTTCATGCTTCACTGATCACAGAAAAAAGGGGGGTAGTATGAGGTTTACCCTCAGGTTCTCTTTTCTGTGACTGATGTATGCTATTATCATGAAACTTTGTATGTATACACATTAGGATATAAATAAAAAAAACAATAAATATTTACCATTGCCACCAACTTCATGTTTCACTGATCACAGAAAAAAGGGGGATAGTTTGAGGTTTATCCAAATGTTGAAGTCTCTTTTTTAAAGGTTGTATGCTATTATCATTAAATGCCCATTAAATTAAATACCCATAAGGGTATGATTACACAAAAATCATAGTAAAAATATTCACATGCCACCAGCTTCATGCTTTACTGATCACGAAATATAGCATTGTTCAAAATAGTTGTGAGGCGGGGCATTGTGTCCGTTAGACACATATTCTTGTTTATCCATCCATTTAACTAGTTCACTGACTTGTATAAAGGACTTGATAATTAAATACTGTGAAAATCTGGTGTAAATTACTTTTGGAGTGTTGAAAATTCAATTTTAGGTTTGGATAAACTACAATCTTTTCAAAGACCAGTCTCATCCGTCGACAGTTATGATTTTTCAACACTTTATACTACTCTTCCACATAAGTTGATTAAGTCAAAATTGGGACAACTTATTAAGTGGTCTTATAATTTTCTGGTCTGCAGTTCATTTGTTCTAACATGATTCTTCTCTGATATTATATACAATAATTATTGTTCATGGACATGTGATGATATGATTATAATGTACTCAATCTTTTGCTGGACAACATTTTTGTTCGTTTTGGCAACACTATTCATAAACAGGTCATAGGTATTCCCATGGGTACAAATTGTGCACCGCTCATTGCAGATCTTTTTCTGTTCTGTTACGAACGAGACTTCATGAAAAAATTTCAAAACGGAACCATACAAAACAGTGATAATCTTATTTCTATTTTCAACAATAACAGCAGGTATATTGACGATATCCTTACTATTGACAATCCCCAGTTTTTAGGTTTTGTAGACATGATTTACCCACAAGAGCTGAAATTAAATTAAGGGAGTACGAGTCTCAGAAATTTTGTAATTAGAATTAAAATTCTGACCTTTTGTTTTGAAGAGCACTACTAATGGAACATCTTGAGCAAAAAATTTTGAAAATCCATGTAGGAATTTTTGAGATATAAGACGTCAAAATTTTGGCGGGAAACAGATCTCTCTAGAGTTTTCCTTCAATCTGCATAAGATGTTTATAGGCCTTTAAATATATGAAATTATAATTGGAAGTTAATTAAATTTTATACATAGTCTATTTTATGTATTTTAAAGTGATTTATGACCAAGAAGATGTAATCCATGTGCAAAAAAAATTTAGCACTGTTTGAATGGATAAAACCTGAGGATATAGAATGCTTCTGAAATCTCAGGCTCGTACTCCCTTAAGCTAACAATGATTTCAAATACTGTCCTTTTCTAGATCTAACTATCATTGCTGACGCTGGCAAAATAAAAACTAAAATATATGATAAAAGGGATGATTTTGATTTCACTATAACTAACTTGCCCTTTCTTGACGGCGACGTTCCTCAAGCTCCATCATACAGGGTGTACATTTCTCAACTAGTACGATTCGCACGTGTATCTTCTAGTCTTGACGATTTTAATGAATGTATCCTTAATATCACAGCAAAACTTTTACAACAAGGTTACAGATCTTCAAAAGTTGTTGAATACTTTTGAGAAGTTTTATAACAGACATGAATATTTAATATCTAAATATGGCGTTATTCGCAAACAGTTTATTACTAAGGACATTTCTAATCCCCGTTTTTACGGTAATGTTTTTACAAAATGCCAGAAACTAATTAAAAATCCAGAAAAGCTGGGACGTAACTTACTTTTGCGTAATAGGGGATATTGACAAGTATACATACTGGCCTCTCACTGATATTGCCGATGTCTACTAAAATATATGATGATTCTTGACTAAATCCTGCGGAAAGTCTTGAGTTTGATTTTTCTTCCGTTGTGCGACAGTGTTCTACCAGCAGACTAGGCTCCTTTAGCTAGCCGGCAGATTAGCGGCGAGCACCCCTTGACCCATCTTTCAAAATTACGTATTGTCATATTCTCTCCTTTCAAGATTGTGGTCATGGAGTTGGTAGTCTACATGTTTTGAGTTTTATTCGTATGTTTACTATGTTATAGGGAAACGGGACAGATAAAGGGGAGGTTTGGGTAACCATAAACCGGTTTAACCCTACCGCTGGCTTTTGCAAGTTCCGGTACCAAGTGCGGCTGTCACGAGTTCCTATCGTTGTTTACGTTTGTCTTTTGTCTTGTTTGTGTTTTTCCTGCGTAGTTCCCTAGCAGATTGTTACATGTATTTATAATTTCCAGCCATTGTAGGTGTTTCCAGTTGTCCCTTTTATTTCACCTACTAAGATACATCAATACACCTAATATAATTGATCTACGTATTACAAATCCAGAGAAATCAACTTAAATGTGAAACTATGTCGCAATTTTTATGAATTTTTATGAAGTCATTTAACCATGAAGACAAGGTCAAGGTCATCTGAAACATGTGAGGCTGAAATGCTTATTCCATAAGCTACCTGTGGACAAAAGATATTGCATATAAGTATTATACTTTTAAAGTTATTAAGGTTTTAAGAAAGTTAACGACGACGTCGGCTGCTGTCGCTTTCGTCGCAGGCGAGACAAAAATATGCATCTTACAGACACAATTGCCCGCCTCGCAACTATTCTGAAACATAGGTAATCAACGATTACAAAGTTCGCCTCGTTATGGCACATGGACACAGAAACCCTATTTGGCCAGGGTGCTCATTTACCATACCTTATGCATGTATACAAAGGCTAGATGATCTTACCATGTACAGTAACCGAGACCTGAATTCGGACATAAACGGAAAAGTGACCTAATTTTGCCTTGATTCTGACCTACCCCCAAAGATGCATGCATATGCAAGGTTAGATGATCCTACCATGTACAGTTACTTAGATCTGAAATTGGACGTAAACTTGTATGCAAAGTAAGTGAAAACCGAACCGTCAATCCAAAAGCGAAAAATCCAAGGACAATGGCAACACAAGAAACAAAAACATAGGTAATCAACGATTACAGAGTTCGCCTCGTTATGGCACGTTGTCAGGGTAACCCAATTTTGCCTGGATGCCTATGCTGATCTACCATCTGAGATGTATGCATATGTAAGGTTACAATGATCCTACCATGTATAGTGACTGAGATCTGAACTCATCCAAAAACTTGAATGTAAATCAATCAAGCATAAAATATAGGTCAAAGTGACCTAATTTTGCCTGGATGCTGACCTACCATCAGAGATGCATGCATATTTAAGGTTACATGATCCTACCATGTACAGTGACTGAGATCTGAACTCGGACGTAAACTTGAATGTAAGTCGTTCAAGCGGAAAATATAGGTCAAAGTGACCTAATTTTGCCTGGATGCTGACCTACCATCAGAGATGCATGCACATGTAAGGTTATTTAATTATACCATGTACAGTTACTTAGATCTGAAATCAGACATAAACTTGAATGTAAGTCGATCATGCAGAAAATATAGGTCAAATTGACACAATTTTGCATGGATGCTGACGTACCCCCAGAGATGCATGCACATGCAAGGTTAGATGATCCTACCATGTACAGTTGCTTAGATCTGAACTTGGACATAAACTTGAATGTAAGTCAATCATGCGGAAAATATAGGTCAAAGTGACCTAATTTTGCCTGGATGCTGACCTACCCCAAAGATGCGTGCACATGCAAAGTTAGATGATTGTACCATGTACAGTTACTTAGATCTGAACTCCGACGTAAACTTGAATGTAAGTCAATCATGCGGAAAATATAGGTCAAAGTGACCTAATTTTACCTGGATGCTGACTTACCACCAAAGATGCATGCACATGCAAGGTTAGATGATCCTAATCAACTCGGACCTAATATAAATGAAAGCCAGTCAAGCGGAAAATATAAGTCAAAGAGACCTAATTTTCCAGGAGGCTGTGAGTTAGCCCAAGATGCATCTGCACACAAAGTTTGATGACCCTACCCTTCA